>JASDQU010686539.1:13289-33855 GCA_032191745.1 Picea mariana
CTGAGGGCACTAAAATTACGGAAAAATACGAGGGATTCCATAATTAATCTCTTTGCATACTCCTTAAAATTGAAAAGATATTCGAGTGATATTGTCTCTACCACACTCGTTAAAATGGTTTTGAAGAGATGTCCTTTCGGTATAATTTTAACCCTTTTTTTAACCGACTGGACTATGTGCGAAAAAGGAATACTCTGGCCCCAGTGACCAAAAGAGTTCTCCTTGGTATGATTTTAATCTTTCCCGGGCCCTAGAGACTAAACTTACGAAAAACACCACTTTGGAGTCTTCTTTTGTTGGTTTCTTAGACTCTCTAAACGTGAAAAATTGTCGAGATTACCTTCTCTGGGCTCATAAAACTTTACATTGAAGGAGGCTCATTGTGTCAATCTGTAATCGCATTGTATGTCTCACTCTTGCATATTTGGCCTAATGTCATCTCCATTTTGTTGTTGATGAACTTTTAGAGCATTCCTTAGGTGTAGGCCTTGCAGCACTTTTTCCTTTGTGATCTAACACCCTGACCTATGGAGGAATTTTCCCGAGTGTCCCCACCCTGCACATGTCTCCTTGCTCTGAGAATCAGTATGTTCCATGCACTTTGAACTAGTTTTTTTGTTCATGACACTCATTCCTCCTTTGTAGCATAGCATCCTTTTATTCTTTTTCAAGCTTGTTAAATATATGAAAAAGACAAAAAAAAAAATATTCCAAAAATAGGGGTCGGGAAAACATTCTCTTTTACTGGAAGCAATATAGTCACCCTTGGAAAAATCACATCCTTCAATTTGTTCTGCAAGCATTCGGATTTACTATGACCTTAGAAAGTTATTCGCATTACATAGATTTATGTCCTCCTCTATTTGGTTACTCTTCCAAACATATGGATAGTTTTTGGTGCCTCTTGTTCCATAGACTTATGTCAATAACATGCTTCCTGAGTCTTTCCATATGTCATGCTCTTGTCCAAAGAAAATTCTTACAACCTGAGTCGACCATTATGCGATAAGTCTTTTGAACTTCATGAGTCGGCCATGTCAAGAGTCCTTTCAAGTCCACATTCAGAATCAATGAAGTTTTGTGCCTGATGTTCGAGATCCTCCAGTCTTTTCACGACATCTTGTCGAATACCTTAGGGTATTTATTCTTACACTCCTATTATACTCCTACCTGATTTTTGAAGATCTTGAAGTTATTGCTCGAGTCATGAAGCTATCATCTCTAGTTATAGGCATTGATGCCTCCTGAAGATTCATATGACATTGTATTTGTGTATCTTTTGATGATTTTGAGATGTAGATCTGTTGTTTATTATTCACGGCTACATATTGTATTGACACATTAGTTATGTAGCCATGATTATTATAGATGACATGGATCTGCAGTGTACTTGATTGGAAGCCATGCTTAGTTTTTCCCGAGCATGGGTATGCCCGCCTCAGTGATTATTATTATTCTTTTGCAGATGACACGCTCAGAATACTTGTATGGCCTCACTCGAATTGGTGCCTTCCCACTTTATTAAATATGTTGTAATGTATTTCGTCCATGAGTTGTTCTTCTGACTTCACACATTATGGGGCATCTGTTATAACTTAAAATGCCACTACTATGAATTTTTGACATTGGCCTAATCATTTACACATTTTTCAACCACTTTTACTAAGGTTCCTCTTAAAAAACACACTTTTGTATCATGTACGCGCACTGCTACATATGTAGCACACGTACATATGCAAGTTTCATACCTAACATCCCGCGTATACTCTAAAAAATTGCAAAAAAGAAAAATTTATGCGATTTCGGGTGGAGTTTACGAGATATGTCAGGTTGCACAACCATTTTACCTCCTATAGCCCTTTTGAAAACCAAATAACCATCATTTTCTCCATATAAAAGGGCCCTAGGGGGGTCATTTGGATATATGAAAGAAGAGGCAAGTGAACTCTGCAAAAATTTGTCCCTTGCATTCCAAGCCTTTGCATCCCTTTCTCAGTCTTCATCCTCAACATTTCCAATCATTCATCCTCCCTATACAATACATCCATTTCCTTCTATTGGAATGTTGGTTGTGAGGATCTCACTTTGGGAATGGTGCACTTCATGTCTAAATAGAGGAACTCACGCGAGGTACATGGAGCGGCGTCGGCAAGATTAAGGTTGTAACTTACCATCTTGTTTTCAATAAAAGAGAACCTTCTTGTCCCAAATCTATGTGTCTTCATGTTTATATTTATAAATTTATTTCATGAATATTTAGACCTTTAAATGACATTGGTTATTATGCATATGTTTTTATATATTTTTCTTTGAAGTTGTTTCAGGCCAACATTGGGAGGATGCCTGCAATCCAGGAGTGAACAGCGACGGGAAGGGATCTGCTACAAACGGAAGGACTTAAGGTGCATACTTTAACTTATTCTCTCTTTCCTTGATTGTCATTAGGTATTGTTGGATTTGGGTATAATAGGAGTACTTCTATATTTTAAGGTGTCATTGCTCTGCCTAGTCACTAGACCTGAATTAGGGGGATTTTTCCCCAAAGCAACTAGGATCTGGTATATGCTGTAAATGTTACAGTAATGAGATTATATATTCTCAATTTGAATCACATATTGGATGAGACTAAAGGTGGAATCCTTACAATAGTATCTATATTTTAGATGCTAGGTAGTCCCTACATGAAGTGGCACTTTCTATGACAAGACAAAGAAGTTTGAAGACAAAATCATGTGATAAGAATGAAGATATTTGTGCAAAACGTGGAGATGGAGGTGATTTGATTCTTTGAGATGGGTTTCCAAGGGCCTTCCATAGATATTGTGTTGGAGCCATTTATTATGAAGGGTGATTGGTACTGTTTTAATTGTGAATATGTATCTATCTTATTCCAGTGGATGATTTACTTGTAAAAATTATAACATCAAAATATTTACAACTTTGAGGAGTGATCCTAATGTGGTAGAAAAGTGAGGACCGGTATCATCACTAAGTGTCTTGTCATGTGAGTTTTTAATTCTAGTTTGGAGGATCATATTGAAGATAGTGTATGTTTCTTGTTTTTCCCTGGAAAATATTGATGAGCAAGATGTTGAAACATGTGTTAATGTTGTTCATGGACTAGCAATAGTTTGGGAAATATCAACTAGTGTAGATATAGACTCCACTCTTAGTTATTCAACTAGTGAGGAATATATGTCATATAAAATATAAAATATTGTTATGGATTGTTTATTTAAAGCTCCTAAAGACTATTCAGTTAACAATAGAGGTGATGTGGGTTCTTGGGTATGGAAATATTACATGGAGGCTCTTGAAAATAATACACTTACATTATTCATGGAAATCTCGCCATATTTGTTGGCCATGGAGTAAATATGACACAAGAATATACTTTCAATGAAGGTTTTAGAAGTAGTATAATGTAACATCCCCGCCATAATCCTCAGTTTAATTAATGCTTAATGTATATATAATGTGTGGTTATGGCCAAAGAGATGTATCTTTGAATCGCATTTTTGAATGTTAATAATAAGATGTGATGTTAGCTTCTAAGAGGATATGGATAGATATGGGGGCTTAATTAATCCACAAGAGAGGGGAGGGTCTAGGAGAATGGCCAAGAGGGGTTACCCAAGTCTATTATTTCCAGCCACATTTCTGAATTTTATTATCATTATGTATTAAACTCTATTTTTGATTGAGTGTCCCCAAAGCCAATCATTGAATGCATTTACAAGGGTGGGTGTCACATCCCATATTTATTGGAAGCATGGGGGATAAGTAAAATCAACTTGGGGAAGTGTGTGTCAATCAAGCAAGTAAGCCAAGGGGAAGAAATTTGTATGGGCGTCTACAACAATTATGGAGGAAATTTTTTTTGCATGAACAATAAGTTGAGAGAAAGAAAGAGACTCGAAAGTTGGAGCATTCATGGAGGGAAAAATCTAGAGCATGTTGGATATTTTTGGAGCTGAAGATTAAAAATCTAGGTTGTCACTCATGATGAGTCTTGACTCATGTGTGATTTGCACTGTAACGGCAAGTGTTTGTTGTTGTTTGATGGTAGTTTTTCCTAGCAATGAGTTCCCTTGAGTTCCTAGCAAAGATATTCTTGGTTACATGTGCCAAAGAGACATTGATAAATGAATGGGATACGCTAGGGACTGATATCAGTGAAGGGGTACATTCCTTGGGTTGGGAAGGTCAAGAGGAAGAGAGTTTGTGGAAAATTGGGATAGTTGTAGGAGAATACCAGTGGGTTGTGAGTTTTATGAGCTATGAGTGGACAATGAGAGACCAACCTCTTTTGTGTATTGCTAGCCCCAGCTCAAGGATGTGTTGTTGTTGAGATTTGGAATATAAATTCTATGGTTGGGTGGAATGTTCGTCCCAAGAAGTTGGTTTCACAACTATTTATAAAAGATAAGTGTTTATCTTGCTTCTCTTTGTATTATGATTTTATTTGTTGTGCACTAACTCTGTGTATGAGGTTTATTTATGTGTTGCTATAATAAGCTATTTACTGCATTCATGTGTGATTTTTGCATGTTGTATATGCATCTAATTTATGGTAATAGACAAAAGTTAAATATGTATGTAATTTGTAGTTGGAAGCTGGAAAAAAAAATAATATTTTTTATGAGTATTTTGCACTGTAATATTCCTCAGTTGGGCTGGGGGATGTTACATTATGGTATCAAAGCCTCTGGTTCAAACATTAGGTTTGTATAGGATAAGAGCCAAAGAAAATTGGTGAAATTCATTGTTACAGTTTTCAGTCTATGCAAATTTCAGGAAAATGGTGAAAAATTAGAGAGAAATCCCCAAATTCGTGAGAAGGATTCAGGTTTAAAGGACTCGAAACTATTTAAGAGGTTCAATGGAGCCACTCTACAAATTTTTCAAGTTGAATTTGACTTGGAATGGTCGAATTTGACGTTTTAATGGGCATTGTAGTGTTTTACAGACTTTAGTGAATCGACGACCGAGATCATGTTTGATCTCAAGATCAACAATCCAGATTCATTTTAATAAATTTAAAATTCATAAGGTTTTGGTCATTTGAAAGGTTGAGTATATCAATGATCGAGATTCATTTTCAGTCATTTTGAAGTTGAAATTGATCGACGACCGAAATTCATTTTTTATTGTTTCAAAAAACAATCAAATCAATGGTCTAGATTTATTTTTGGTTATTGGGAGGTTGGGCCCGATCAATGGCCAGGATTTGATTTGGAGATTTGTAAAGTGGAGAAAATTGACAGTCAAAATTGATTTGAATAATAGATCAATGACCCAGATTAATCGAATATTGGTCGAACAATTTTCCAAGTGTTGGAGTTGGACAAAGGGAATCGCCAACGACCGATAGTCGATGGTCGAATTGACCAGATTCGTGAAGTGTTTGGTCGCCAATGGGAATCATCGTGGTTTGATGGGTCGATGGTCAGATATCGGCCAAATCAATGAGGTGTCCATTTTTTCCGATGGCAGATGGGTCAATGGTCGGATGTCGACCTATTCGGTAAAGTCTTTTGATCGAGCAAGAGAAATTGTCAATAGCGAAAGATGATTGGACGTCGGCCGAATTGGTGAGGTGTTTGGTTCATCCAAGAGAAACGATTGATGGTTGCTGAAGGAAAGAGGTTGATGATGTTCCATGCCACATCAGCATCCACATTTCATGTCATGTTATCATTCACGTGTCATTCCACATCAGCCAAGTTGACACCTCATGATGATGTGTCATGCCATGTCATAAGCCATGTGTCATTATACATCATTAATAGCCACATAAGCCAATAAGAATGTTCAATGGATGATAGCCAACAGTTGGGTCGACTGAATTGAAGAAGTTTTTTCCACAATCAACAGGGATCGTCAATGGTCGGGTCAGTCAGTTTAGCGATTTTTTACAAGTGGTTTCCAAGAGAAATGATCGGCAGCCAATGGGTCAATGGTCAGGTATCGGACGAATTTATGAGGAGTTAAATTCACCAATGGAAATCGTTGATGGTTGGGTCGATCGGTTTAGCGTTGTGTTGCAAATTAGTTGTCAAGGGAATGGGAAGACGACTGACGGTCGAGTCAATAATTTTGGAAAAATGTTGCACACATCCAAAGGAAAGTGTTGATTGTCGATCATCGATGGAGCTTGGATCAATGACTCAGATTTCACTCGATTTGAGATCAATGAAACATATTTAAATGGCTATTATAACAGTTAAATGGTAAATTTTATATAAATTTTTATGAATTTTTCATATTTTTGAAGGTCATTAACTTGTGGGGCAATTTTGAGTCCCTAAACGACGTTTTTAGCCAATAAAAACCCACAAGGAAAGAGTGTAGCAAGGTACACTATGTCTCTATAGCTCAAATAAAAGAACTAGGAGAGAGTTACCCAATGATTTATTTCAGGCGCAAAACAGAGCTCGTATGATAAAGTTACAACCAAAACAATAAGGGTAAAATTTTGGCACCGATTTACTTTCAGAGGGCATAACCTTGCTCAAAAGTTTGTTTTGGGAACATGAGAAATCTATGGAAATCCTATGATCCATAGAAGACAGCCATGGAGCCATATTTAGGATCAGGTATGTAAAAATGTGCAGGAAGAAAAAGAAGTCACCTGTAACATACAAGGGTAAATTGGATAAAACAGCCTAAACTTCTTCGAACCATAACTGTCAGCTTAGAGCTTGGATTTGAGCAAACAAATAGTCAATGGGAAGGTCTCGAGGAGTAGAATATATTTTTCCTCCCAAAATTTCGAACTGGGCATTAAAATTTATTCTAAAGTGATAAAGAGATTTGTGTAGCAGTAAAAGAGTGAAAATTGCAACCTGTAAATGTTGTAACTTTTCACTCATAACTCAGAATGAGGCATGAATATAGCCATTGGAAAACTGTTCCAAAAAGGAATGCATATAAGGAGTAATATTTTGATTTGGTGCACTATTTCCTTCATAAATTGATGATAATAATGACCTATATTCTAATTAATGAAATATTTTATGCTATGCATGTTCTAACAGTTATTATTACATGCACATTTCTTGTAGAATTGGAGGTACAAGAAAACAACTTTGGTTCTTATATGAGGACATGATTTATGGATGATTCTCATGGATCTTATATCCATGAGGAAGAGATCAAATTTTTTCATGTCGGCATGGTTAATGTTGAGACAAAGTCAAATGGAACCAGAAGAGGTGGGCAAGAGCCTGTAACTATGAGAAATATGCATAGGGAAGTGAAAATCTATAGGGTCGATAATGAAAAGATTATGAAGTCTCAAGAGAATATTAACTTCGTAGTCTAAATATGGGGCATAAGAAATTCAACAAAGACTCTAGTTCCATGCAAGCAGTTAGTGCTAAATAAGTGTCAACATCCAGATCCCATAGGAAAAGGGATGATCATGGGAATGAAAGGAAATCAAGAAGCATGATTAGGTACCATCATTCTCCAAGGAAATCCACCAAGACAACTCATGCAAGTTAGGGTCAGGGAACATCCCAAGTGAGTATATTTTCAGGAGTCAAAGGAGAAGGCATGAGGCATACATCTTGCAAGGTAAACTCAAGAAAATTAAACAACCAACTTTCAAAGGTGAGAATAGGAAGGGATAAGAGATCGAGTCTTGGCTGTTGGAAATGAAGAAATATTTCGAGATGCATGATTACCCCTCCAAGGTAGAAACTAGGATTTCAACCTACCACTTTCAAGTAAAGACAACCATGTGGTGGGATCATCTTAAGCAAGCCAGAACCTTGATGAGAAGAGAATCTCATGGAGTCATTTCAAAGGATATTTCCAAGAGAAATATTTGTTCGAGAATTATTATGAAAGAAAGATGAAAGATTTATTTGAACTCAAGTTGGGAACCATGAAAATGGATTAATATGAGAAGAGAATATTTGAGGTGTTGAAGTATGTTGACTTCATTAAGGATGAAAAATTCAAAATACAAATATTTTTAAGTGGGTTACCCTCCTTCTACAGTGACAAGATTCAATATGATAACCCTGGGACTTTGGAGGAAGCCATAGGAGAGCAAAGCATATTTATGAGAAAAGTAGAGCAAGGCTGGTTTTCCAAAAGGCTTGGAATGACAAGTTGAAAGGAAAAAAGGATCAAAGGCAGAAAGGTTTTAAGCCACCCTTTTTCTAGAGAAACTCTCAATCAAATCATCAACGTCATTCATCCCAAAATGAGCACAAGTCTACAGATTCATTTGGGAAAAGGCCAAGGAAATAGTCTATACAATGTTGGGGATGTGACAAAAATCACTTATATAGGGATTTCCCTCATAAAGGAGAAAGAATGAAGAATATCCACAACATTCAGGAGGATAAATAGTTGAATACATGGGAGGAAACATGCCAAGGATTTATGCAACCTTGGACAACAAGCAAGCGGAGTATCAATCCCCCATGATTGAAGTGGAAGGTAAGATTTATAAGCCCATAGAAATTTTAATTGATTCTGGAGTTAGCCATAGTTACATAAACTATAATACTTTTGAAATATTTCACTTGCAAAGGAGCAAGCATAAGAAGTCTTGGTTAGTTTAGTTAGCCATAGGGGCTAATAGGAAAATCAATGAGCTAGTCAGATATTGTCCGGTAGATATGAATGGACTCAGCAAAAAAGTAGATGTGAACATCATACCATTGGGTTCATATGACTGTCTAATTGGCATGGATTGGTTGGAAAAACACCATGTTGTCCTATATTGTTACAATAATACAATTACATGTCTTGATGAAGAAGGGAAGCAAGGGAATATTCAAGGCATTCCATGAGTTGTAGTTTTTCGAGAAATTCTAGCTATGCAGTTGAAAAAGATTTTCAGGAAGGGATGTCAAATTTTTCTAGCCCATATGGAAGAGGAAACCAAATATAAAGTGGAAAGTAGTGAATACCATCCAATCTTAAGGTATTTTGAAGATGTTTTTAGGGATATCCCATGATTTCCACCAAAGAGAGACATTGGTTTCTCTATTGATTTGGTTCCAAGAGCTGCCCTAGTATCCAAAACACCATACAGAATGGGCAAACCAAAATTGAAGGAGTTGTATATGCAACTTGAAGAATTTTTAAATAAGGGGTATATATTCCCAAGGTGTCACCTTGGGGAGCCCCAATGTTTTTTGTAAAAACAAAAGATGGAACCTTAATATTGTGTATTTATTTCAAATGGATAAATAAGGTTACCATAAAGAACAAATATCATTTTCCAATGATTGATGACTTATTTGATCAGCTAAAAGGTGAAAGAATATTTTCTAAGATTGACTTGAGATCAGGTTATCATCAAGTGAGGATAAAGGAAGAAGACATCATAAAGACAACATTCAGGATAGGATATGGACATTATCAATTCACAGCAATACCATTTGGACTATCAAATGTCCCAGTTGTTTTCATGTGTCTAATGAATGGAGTGTTCAAGGAGTACCTAGAAAAGTTTGTGATTATGTTCCTAGATGATATACTCATCTACTATAAGTTAGAGGAGGAACATGATAAACATTTGAGAATGGTGTTGCGATTTTTAAGATAACACAAATTATATACTAAGTTAAGTGCATATTTTATCAAAAGAAGATTCACTACTTGAGGCATATAATTTCAATAGAAGGGATATCATTGGATCCCAAGAAGATATAGGCCATTAGAGGATGGTCAGCACCAATAAATGTGACATAGGCCATACCATTCATGGATCATGTCGGTTATTACCGAAGATTCATCAAAGGATTCTCAAATATTGCAAGCCCAATCACTTCTTTGCAAAAGAAGTGAAATTTGAATGGACTTCCAAGTGTTAAGAGAGATTTCAGCGGATGAAAGACATCTTGAAAAGTGTGCCAATATTAAAGATTGCATGTCCAAATGAATATTTTTTTGTGTGCATTGATGCATGCAAGGAAGTTCTCAATAGATTCCTAAGTCAAAAGGATCATGTGATATCCTATGAGTCTAGAAAATCAAAAGATCACGAGAGGAATTACGTTACCCGTGACTTGTAATTAGCATCAATTGTACATGCATTAAAAATGTGGAGATATTACCTGATGGGGAGGAAATTTGAGCTAAGGACAGAGCATTGTGGTATAAAGCATTTGTTTGGCCAACCAACATTAAATGCCAGAAAAACTAGATGTTTGGAATTTCTAACTAAATGTGACTTTGAAATTAAGAATATAAAGGAAAAGTAAAATCAAGTGGTTGATGCACTCAATAGGAGATCTCATGAAGTGCATGTTGCAGCCATTGGCATGTACAAGACTGATCTAAAAGATTAAATTATTGCAAAAATAAATTCGGATCATCTTTATTTGAAAAAAAAAAAAAAACATTACAACAAGGTAATTTTTAGCAAAAATTTAATAATTATGAGCTGAAAGAAGATGGAATTCTCATGTACAAAGGAAAAGTATATGTGTTGAATTCCAATGAGTTGGAAAATGTAGTGCTTAAGGAAATGCACAGTGTGCCATATTTTGGGCACCTAGAATATCAAAAGACAATTGCAGTTGTAAGAAGCCAATAGTTTTGGCCATGAATGAAGAAAGAAGTGGCTAATTATATAGCCATATGTCTAGAGTGTCATAAGGTGAAGATTAAACATAGACATCCAATAGGGCTGCTACAACCATTTCCCAATCAATAATGGAAGTGGGAAGTAGTCACATTTGATTATATGACAAAGTTTCCTAGAATGGTGAAGCAACATGATTCCATCATGGTGGTGGTGGAAAATTAACTAAGGCAATGCACTTTATTCCAATGAAGACAACACACAAGACAATAAATATTGCAGAGATATACATGAAAGAAGTTTTCAGGATACATGGGGTGCCAAAGTCAATTGTTTCAGATAGAGATCCAAAATTTACTTCGGATTTTTGGAAAGGTTTTTTCAAAGGCTCTGGGACAAATTTAAATCTTAGTATAGCGTATCACCTAGAGTCAGATGGGAAAATAGAGAGGACTAACATTATCATTGAGTACATTCTTAGAATGTATGTGATGGACCAACCATCAAAGTGGGAGGATTATATCCATTTAATTGAATTTTATTACAATAGTAGGT
Source organism: Picea mariana (assembly GCA_032191745.1). Taxonomy (NCBI): domain Eukaryota; kingdom Viridiplantae; phylum Streptophyta; class Pinopsida; order Pinales; family Pinaceae; genus Picea; species Picea mariana. The sequence continues at coordinate 24,400 of JASDQU010686539.1, forward strand.
ATCAAGCCTCATTAAAAATGAGTCCATTTGAAGCATTGTATGGCATAAAGTGTAATACACCAGTAACTTGGGATAATCTAATAGAAGAAGCAGTTGTTAGGCCATATTTGTTAAAGGAAATGGAAGAACAAATGGCAAAGATCAAGCATAATTTAAAAACTTCTCAGGATATGCAGAAAAGTTATGCAGACAAGAATAGAGTGTTTAGATATTTTAAAGTGGGCGAACATGTGTTTTTAAAATTGAAGGCGGAGAGAAGTTTTCTAATATTAGGAAGTTGTCCAAAGTTGGCAGCAAGATATTGTGGACCTTTTGAAATGTTAGAAAAGATAGGGCCAATTGCATACATGTTAGCATTTCCTACATCCATAAGAGTGCATAATGTATATCATATGTCATTATTAAAGAAATGTGTTCCTAACCCTAACCACATAATTGATTGGAATGTGATCCAAATGGAGCACAAAGGGGATTTCCGAGTGGAACGAGTATGCATCTTAGAACAAAAAGTCAAAATGCTCAGGAAAAAGAACATAGGGATGGTAAAGGTTCAATGGGCCTAATATAGTCCTGAATATGTTACATGGGAGCATGAAAAAAACATGTAGGAAGAATACCCACATATTTTTTATAATTTTGACAGAATGCAAGACTCCATTTTGAGCAGCTAGAGTTCTGGAACCACATCTCAGAGTCCTATTCAACCATGCTGAGGGACCTAATAAAAGAATGGAACATTTCTTAGGTTAGTCCTAGTAAACGAATGGCACATTCCTTAGGTTATCCCTAATAAATGAATGGTGCATTCCTTGGGTCTGCGAGTTGAGGGGAAAAGGATATTTTGGTTGGAACTGTTGTTGGAGTATAAAATTGTAGAATTTTATTTCTTAAAAATTGTGATGTAAATTTGTATATAAATGTATATCGGCATAGTGTGCACCGAGGATAGTGCACAAATTTTAGGGGACGGGGAACATAACATCCCCGCCATAATCCCTAGTTTAATTAATGCTTAATGTAGATATAATGTGTGGCTACAACCAAAGCGATGTATATGTGAATTGTATTTCTGAATGTTAATAATAATATGTGATGCCATCTACTAAGGGTATATGGATAGAGATGGGGGATGAATTAATCCATAAGAGAGGGGGGGGTCTAAGAGAATTTCCAAGAGGGTTCTAAGGGGGATTACCCATGTCTATTAATTCCATCCACATTTCTGATTTTTATTATCATTATGTATTAAACTCTATTTTTTATTGAGTTTCCCTAAATCCAATCATTGAGTGCATGTAAGAGGGTGGGAGTGAGAGGTCACATCCCATAGTTAATGGAATCATGGGCGATGAGTACAATCAAATTGGGGAAGTGTGTGAGTCAAGCAAGTAATCCAAGGAAAGGAAATTCATATGGCAGCTACAACAATTTTGGAGGAAATGTTCTTGCATGAACAACAAGTTGAGAGAAAGAAAGAGAGTCATGAGCTAGAGAATCCATGGAGGGAAAAATCTAGAGCATGCTAGAGTGCGTTAGAGATGAATATTGAAGATCTAATTTGTCATTCTTGAAGAGTGAACTCATATGTGAGTTTCACTGTAACAAAAAGTGTTTGTTGGTAGTTTTTTCTAGTAGTTAGTTCCCTTGAATTCCCAGTTTTGTGACATATACAACAACCCACTAAATCCCTTTATTAGGTGTCAAACTACCAAAAAAAATCAAGGTACTAATTACTATTACCCGACTAGCTATTTGTTCATAAGATTAATCTCTATGCATAATATCTTAAGTTGGTATGAAGTAAAATACACCGAACATATTTGGTGCATCGATTATTCATCCTTTGGTCTCCCTCACCATAAGAATATTAAGCTCATTTATTGAAAACCCTTCTATGATAATGTTCCCAAAGGTCTCAACCCATAGTTTGCTTAAAAATTTCGGCCCTTAGTTCCCGAAGTTCTATGATTTCACCTTCGTATCAAACCCTTCCATCGACAATGCTCCTCCAATTTTGTCGTCGAGAGAATGCAATGGAGATGCATTCATAGTTAACATCCTTCTTGAGCCAACGATGATGAAGCCACTACAAAAATTTATGTGTCTTCCATGTGTACCTCACTTCCCATGATATGCATATTGTATATATACCTCTATCTAGTGTCTGCCCTGATGAGTCAAACCTCTCATAGTCATCGAAAAATACAAAAGGTATTGCATCTACTCACGATTCCTTTTGAAGGATCTTCTGACGATGATAACTTAGTTATGACCAATAATCATCCGATGTATACATGTCATAAGTGGTCCCTTGAACCTTTTTTTGGAGTTAACCATTGCGCAATGTATAAGATAAATCCCATATAATAATATGTCATAATGTAACGAAACCTTTTTTGTTTGTACATGATATGTGTAATGTAGTGTTACTTAATTGGCTCACTAATCACATTTTCATTGTCAAGTGATGTTGTGGGACTACCCTTTATGCTATCTACAATATCTTTCGATGACGACATTGCTCAAGACGTCGTCATCAGGGATCAACCTCTCGGACCATGATCCACCTCAACTATCTCCCTATGACAATACATCGTAAGAGTAATTCCCCACTTAAACAGCATGTGATGATTTAACTTAATAGAATAAGTACATCAAAAAGTAAAGCAATGAATAAAACCGTGAATCCTTTAGCACTCCTTTCAAAGGTAAACAATTATTTTAACAAGAGGTCATCATCGAAAGATTAAGTTCAAATATTTTCTAAACGATATCATTCTGATGACAACATGATCGGAGATATTTTCTCTCCTCTTTACTCCATTCTCGACGATGTGCCAATGGTAACAAATGTAGATCTATATTTGAGAAAACTAATGGTGATTGGTATGAATCTGACCAAGTTGTAGTTGTAATGCACTCAATATTAATTACACGGGGTTAGGGGGAAATTTGAAAAAATATATCATTTGTACTGAATCCTAATTGACACATTGCTTTGAGTATAAACCCTTAGAAAGTTTAAGCATTGTGACTATAACAATTCAGGTAAATTTCAGTATGTGCCAAATATATAGGGCTAACACATATGTATTTTGTGAGTTTTTGAAAAAAAAATTCATCTGTAGTGAATTTGAGGATAAAATTAATTGTGTCCTTTACTTAAAAATATATGCAGGCCACAAGATGTCCAGAGTTATGACCAGAAAGTGAAAAAATCATGCAGTTGTCGAACCCACCCCTGTTTCAAGTCCAAACTCTCTTAATATTACAAACACAAGTAGCCATGATAGAGGGGAGCACTATACAAGGTACCATGAGATATACAATATGTTTCAAAATGAATAGTACCCTTCCAACAATGAGGACAACAATGAGTACAATAATATCGAGAAAAGTGGCATTCACATTGTAGTCGCTCGCCCAAAACTTTTCTCTTATAATGATGTTGCAAGATGGTGTTTCACCCACTTGTAGAAGGAGACCACCATAATAGCTAAAATGTTATATGTGTCGATCACATCTCTCAAGGCCAAAGACATTATAATTCAGTACAAAACCCCATATTCTACTATATCACTAGATGAATTGTTTCTGAATAAATTCGGAGTCGAGCATAAAGGCTTTGAAACTTTGATGGAAGATTGGTTCGTATATGAAGAATGACCGGTAAAGGAGGGGGGAAGATATATTATCACGCATTACTTGAAAGATCCATATAGAATCATGAACGCAATGATATGAAGACTCTATAGCGAGGAAACCAACACTCATTTCAAGATGGAGTGGTTCCCAATGGCTTACACAATACTCAATACTAGAAAAGTTTTTAACTGGGACAACATCTTAGCCTTTAGTACCATGAATCGAGCTCGGGAATTCCAAGGTATGAAAAACCCTAGCATCTACATGAAATCATATTTGATTGACGTAATTTGTATTGCACATACTTTTCTTGCTTTCAATTGGGCTTGGATAATGAGCCAGCCCCCAATTCATGTATATTGTTCACAATTGTGGGAGGTGAACTGTAAATAATACTTATACGATATTTTTTATTACTTCCTGGCTCCTTTACACAAATATATTTTCATGTGTCACCCACATAGAATACCTCCATGAGCCATCAAATCCTTAAGAGAGATAGGGGACTGGTATATGAGAAAGTACTATACATATATCAAGATATATGGAGCCATAGGGCCACCTCATTTATTTCCAAAATATGTACCCGATAAGTTTTTAGCCAGAGAAATAGCCTATCATACAGTGGATAAAGGATTCATTGCATACTTATCGGAGAAAAATAAAATGTATTAGCCAATCTTCCCTCTCCACATAGGCATATATTCTTTATTGAACAAGCTACATGCTGAGAAAGAGGTTGAATCTCTAAGAGAGCTATGTATGTGTACTCAAAACAGAAAGGGGCATGATCCCCATAATGTTGTAAATAAACACATAAAAGCAGTCAAGTTTTCCCAACAAGTTATCCATCAATCTAATTTTGTTGAAGACCTCTTTAGGGGAGCTCTCTTCTTTGAAGAAGTTCTGGACAGACTAACAAATGATTTATCTAGACAACAAATCCAGAGAGAGGAGGACTAAGCAAGGGTCATGACGAAAGAGAAATTTAAAACACTACTCCAATAGGATAGAGAGAAGCAAGAATCCAAAGAAAAGGAACAGAGGTATAAAGATGAGTAAATATTGAGAAAGGTTGAAGAAGCAAAGGAAAATTACCAGCAGAGAAAGAAGGAAGAAGCAGAAAAGAAACAACCCGAATTGAAAAAAATAAAAGGTGAAGGGATAGTTTCATCGAAGAGTCGTGGAAAAAAGTTTGATAATGCAGAGACAAAATTCAAGGCTCAATCAGACAAGGAGCTTGAGATTAAAATAAAGTTAAATGAATAACATATCATACTGGCTACTTAAGAGGAGGAAAGGAAAAATAAAGAGGCAGACGAAAAAAAAAAAAATTGAGTCGGAGGAAAAGGAATCAAAACCACTAAATGAAGCTATGACAACAAATCCAAGCACAAGCATGATCACAATCCCATTAGAATAATTTACTCATTTAGCAGTGATTCCAGATAATCTTTCTTTCACATTCCAAGACTTGGAATTGAATGTGTTGTTGTAGTTGTGGGAGAATATTATTATAGTCACAAAACCAAATCCATTGAGAAAAAGATGACAAAGAGGAAAAGAGAAGGAACGGGTGAAATCCATGAAACATCTAAGAGAAACATTAAGTGGAAACTAGGCCCAGATCATAAGAAGAATGGAATACAGGCAGCATCAGCCATGAATTCTTTTGTTGGTGTAAATATGATGTCGGTTTATGAAGTAGCAGAAGCACTGGACATGTCTAAAGAAAGATTTTCTAAGCTAGAGGTGTCCATGGACACCATCAGAGATAGTGGGTCCAGTGAATTCAGTAAGGCAGTCATGGAAAAAAAATGTTTGCACCAAGAAGAATTGGAGAGGTGGTTGCAACTTCAAGAAAAGAAACTGAGTGCAGAATTTGAGAAGAAGATTATCTTGAACCAGAATGTGCATCAAGAAGAAATAGAGAATCTTAAAGCCACACATGCTTAAGAAGTGATGAGGCTCCAAGGATAATAATAGGAGATAATTGAATACAATGAGAAGATAGAGGACCAAGTTTGGAAACTACAATAAGACAGTGATCTCCTGGAAAAGACTATAGAAGAAAGAAAAAGGGGAATTGTTGTCTTGGAGATAATCAAAGAAGAAGCCACCAGAGAAAATGAAGCACTAAGATATGTGCAGAATAAATTCTTATGTTTATTAGACATAATTCAAAAGAATCGGTTGAATCATCTCAAGATAGGTCAGCAAATGAATGTTGTGAAGGAAAAGTACTAGAAAGTTCAAAGCACCTATGACCATATTGTCAATTGGAAAGATGTTTGTGATAATCCTCCTAACATCCTACCAGTATATACAACCAAGCATAGGATCAAAGACCAAGTGTTACTCAACACGTGGAAATCGATACTCCATAATATCATAAATGCTCAGGAAATAGTTGAGCAAGCTTACAAAATACTGCGGAGAACATCAGATGACGCGCTAAAACAATTTAGGATGGAAACCCTGGAAGATTTAGAAAAGGAAGGGCCAGCTCAGATGATAATAGAGTGACCAAAAGGAACCTAAGCATAAAATCCATTGAAGCAATATAAAATTTTGACATGGAAGTGATGGAAGAAAGGATAATAAATCCAAACCAACTAATCCTATCAACCAAACACTTTATACAGCAGAAAGAAGAAGCCCTAAAGATAGAAGCAGTGACACTTATCTATGATGGTGAAATTGAGCTCGATAAAATGAATCTAAACATAATAGAGTCCATATTGGAAGACTTCAGACTGTGGAAATACTTCTTGGACAAAACTCAAATGCAAAAAACTACTTGATTGTTTGTAACAGACTTCTACATTTTGAATATTTTGTAATTATAGTAAAGTATTGATCGGGAATGTGAAATGAAATGGTGTAACCATCATCTGGAAAGATGATAGTTAGTGAATATGAAAATCCACTCCTCATGTTCTATAAAAGAGATGGTTGTAACGAGTTAAGGACGTTTTCCCTTTGTAATGACAGATAGTACTCTTACTTCCAGATTAATAAAGAGTAAGAGACATTCCAGGAACCTATGGTTGTGGTGAATGTATGTGAGACTTTTCTTAATTCATTTATACTTTATTTGAGTATTGCAAGTCATATTGTATGGATTATTTCTGTAATTTTCATGTATGCTCAGATTTTCATAGTTTTCTCCATTGAATGCAGTTATAATATTATTAAAGGAAAATAACAACTAATTGTTAGTGTTTTGATAATATTATTGTGCTCATTTACCATTTGAATGTGTGAACTCTTTCTAATTCAAAAGGTATTATCTTTAACTGTATTCGAACTTATTTATCCTGCTCATGATAAGGATAGGATTAGTTTAATCTAGGGTTACATCTTAGAATAGATGTAGGCGATATCATTTAGTTTAGTTCCTAATTTTAATTCATATGAGAACCTTTGGTTCTCATATTCATATTTAGATAGTAAAACTAGAGTGGAAACCAGTCCAATATACTGGTCGGAAATGCCATCCCAAACGAGAGTGAGTCTAATTGGGACTTGTCATCAGGGGTTCTCCCTTACCTGCTTGACAGGCCTTTTGGTCCCTTCAACACCCAACAGATAGATTCATGGTTACATGTGCCAAAGAGACCCTAATAAATGAATGGGATGCTCGAGGGATTGATATCATTGAAGGCATATATTCCTTGGGTTGGGAAGGTCGAGAGGAAAAGAGTTGGTGGAAAATCGGCATAGTTGTAGGAGAATACTAGTGGATTGTGAGTTTTCTAAGTTGTGAGTGGACAGTGAGAGACCACCCTCTTTTGTGTATTGTTATCCCCAACTCAGGGTTGACTTGTTGTCGAGATTTGGAATAGAAATTTTATGGTTGGGTGGAATGTCTATCCCAAGCAGCTAGTTGCACAACTAAAAGATAAGTGTTTATCTTGCTTCTATTTGTATTATGAGTTTATTTGATGTGCATTAACTCTATGTATGAGAAAAATTTATGTGTTGTTGTAATAAGATATTTACTACATTCATGTGTGATTTTTGCATGCTATAGATGCATCTAATTTATGGTAATAGACAATAGTTAAATATGTATGCAATTCATAGCTAGGCTACAGGAATTCAATTAGATAGCAATATTTTTATTTTTATAAGTATTTTGCACTGTAATACTCCTCAGTTGGGTGGGGAGACGTTAAATATACAATGACTTCATGCATTGTAGTTTGTGATGTATGGTACTTGGAACCACAAACTTTACAACTTGGTGAGAAACCAATTTGAATTTGTAGAGAGGGACAAGGACATAATAGCTATGAGGGGAAACATAAATAAGGTTACATGGGATGGCATACTCTTTTAAACTCACGTAATGTTTATGAGAAAAATTCAAGCAATGCCTTACAAATATTAGAGCCCTATTGCCTAATTTTCAGGAAGGTGATGTAAGAGAATTAATAGCATATCTAAGGGTTCTATAAAGGGTGATGGAAATAATAAACTTGATAATAATAATAATAAACATGATGAAATAGAGAAAGCAAGCATATATCTCAATTGAAATGTTAGGTAGTGTTCCTGGGATGATTAGGGAATGTAAGATATCCCTACGCAGTGACAAGTGGCATTATTGGAAAGGACTATAAATTTTGGTTTGTAAATATTCATGGAGAAAATGAAGTAAGCATAAAAAGGTTGCTCAATGTTTGAAAAGATGGACAGTTGATAGACTATTATGACAAATAGGATTAATAGAGGATTCAAGGACAATAAATTTTTTGGAATTAGTGGGACACAAAGACCTTAAGGTGTCAAATTCCCTCAAAACATATCATATTACATTCTATTTTTGAAAATAAACTATTCTAAAAGGGGATAGAATTTAGCATTCAAGAAGGGATAAATGGAAATGCTAGAATTTAGCATGAGAGGAGGGATTTTTTTCATTCTATAGGTTGATTTTTTCTAGAGCCCAGGGGACCATTTTATTGCAAAAATATCCAGGAGTCTAGCTAATGGATTCACTACTCCTATTGTAGAATTTGTTTCTTTGTCCTTTTATATCTCTTTATTTTTCACATATCGCTTTCTTCTAACTCCTTATCATTTTGTTGGTTTATCTATTTTGTATTTAGGTCATTGGGAAGTAAGTTGCGGCACAATGTTCTCATCTAGGTTGTATACTTTATGAGTTTCTCGAACAATTAAAATGTAGTTCTGACATTTAATATCAGTCTATACTCTGAAAGGGATGCGTGTATAAGATTCTAAGGATGAATTAAAGAATTTTGAGCATAACATATATGGTCTTTGATTTCTATTATCATTCTTTGTGACACAAACCCCCAAACCCTCGGCTCGAGGTCCGCACAGGATCGCTCTAAATCTGCCTTTTGAGTCTAATAGACTCTTTGGTTTCCCCTCGGGAAATAATCTTCACACACAACAGTGTTTTTCCACAAGTCCTTATGAGTGTGCTCACGTGATCAAACACGAAGAATCAACCCAAATCTCCTGACCCGAAATAGGATCGCACCCTTCGAAACTTTGGGATTTCGGGTTTCACGATTTCGCGATCTCTGATGTCGAGGGTTCTTATCTCTACAACTTATGAAACCCGAATTTCCGAACTCCGATGCACTCGGCAAAGGTTGAATTTTCAACGGGCTTCTTACTTCATCGAGGTTTCAGACTTCGTGATTTTGCGAATCCATATGCAAGGCTCTCCGTCCTTCGACCTCCGAACCCCAAAATGGTCCATAAGGTTTGACTCCGCCAATTGACGAAGACACGCCACCTGTCACCCTTGCGGTTTTATACCTTTGACGT
>JASDQU010686539.1:40579-67012 GCA_032191745.1 Picea mariana
GTGCATGGTGTATTGTGGTGTATTGGTGTAACTCTTATACTATTGTTCATTTCTCATTGGATATAGTTTAATGGTTTAAGTATAAGCTGAAAAAGGTTTTAAATTGCACTTGATACTGATTCACCCCCCTCTCAGTATCAACATTATTTATGTATAATCTCTAAGTAACCTTAATACCCTTCTAGTGTCACTCCACTGCCAGTGAGCATCCATAACCCTAACAGAGTCACCCTGATATCACAGACCTTGCTCTGTAGCTAGCGCGTGTCCATATACCTAACAAAGATATCTACATTACCTCCTTGAAATCCTAACTCCCATTAGAGTTGTTTTCTCACGTCATCACTTCTTTCTTTTATTATTATAATGCAAAGCATATGTACCCATTACTAGTCATTTCCCACAAGGAAGACCGATACCTGCTGTTGAAAGAGCCAAACATTATGACAAGGAATCTCATACTAGGAAGACTTGAATTTTCCTTGTGAAACAAATTTGAATTTCTAAGTAAAATTTCTATGATGATATCTCATGAGGACTGTTTTACCACGAGATTTGTACTTATGCCAAATCCCCAACACAAGTATTCAAATCTGTGTAACTACAGGATAACCCACCACTATCACCTTAGTAGGAAATCCCCACATTTTAGGGATGGAAGAGGTCCAACCCAGGGGAGGCATCCCCAGTAACCTCAAGGGATCAGATAGCAAGGGTATGGTCAAGATCAGAGAACCCTCTCACGGGTTACCTAATTCAAAGGGTTTGTGTCTGTAAAATTGAGGCAAAGGAAGAGTTTTGTGTACCTTCCTGGAACAAGAACAATATAGCATATATATAACAAGTTCCAAGTACCAATATGATAAAATACCTCAATAGAAAATAGACAACATAGATATATGATGGCTGAATCAAAATTGCAGCAAGATGATGGTTTATAACAACCAATAATATTTTGTAACAACCACAAGAAATATATATCAGAATTGCATGAAAAGACAGTGAAAAATCAACATTTATCCAATAGATCAATTAGCACTTATTCCAAGCAATTTATGAGTATGTTAGCTATGGGTTAGAGTGAATTATGCAGAAAAATGAAGCAAGTTAGATGGTTGCAGCAGTTTTTTGCAACAGAAACAATAAAGTTAGTATATTACGCTACGCTAGGGTTTAAAATGTTATTAAAAGCTTTAGAGAATAGATTTGAGAGTTTGTTTGATCAATTCCTTCACAAGAGAGAAAGTAAACTAGTGCCTTTTGGGGCTATGGAACAATTTACAACAACAATATAACTTGGAGAAATAATGAAGATAATAATGTTCTAAAGATGATGAGATGAAGTTTGAGGTGCTAGCACCTAAGGGCCTCAACCTTCAAGTCTCAAAATATGAACTTTGATAGAGAAAAAGCTCTTTTGGGTTGTAATTAATTATTCTTCTTCCTTAGACTCTTGAAATATATAGGAACAAGTTTCTAGAACAAGACTCCTAAAGTGATAGCACTTTAGGGATTTAGGAGCCTAATCTATACAAGATTCTCTTAACAATTAAATAGCTGGAATGATCTTGAGAGAGGAGGAAGCACCTTATGCTCCTCTCCTAGGGTTTTAGACAAACAATATCACAATATTCAATATGAACAAGTAAAGTTTACCATAACCATTCAATGCATGAAATCAAATTGCATATTTTACTTACTTCACCAAGAAAAATCAAGCATAAAACCCTAGCTGCAGAAATTTTCCACCAAAATAAACCAAGAGACGTCCAAAGCAAGTCCTCCTAGAGATAGCACACTAGTAAAATGAGCCAATGTTGCAAATAGGGTGAAACTTTCAGATCCAATCCTCTTGTGTGAGGAAGAGTTATGATAAAAATGAAATGTCAAGAGGCTTATTTATATGGAGCCTCTTGACCTAATTTGTTAACACAAAATTACAAGAGGGTCGACCTCATCAATCATCCTCTAATTTTACAAAATTTAATTTATTTTGCACAAAATAAAACCCTAAAGGGTGATGTCATACCCTTTTAGGGTGACGTTGGCTCCCAAAATGGAGCGTTGAGGTGGATAAGTTCTAAACTAGGCCTCTAAAGGCCATCCATAATGCAACATGTGCCAACCATCATGTCAAACCCTCCTCCATCAAATCATCAATCCCTAAGTTACGTCAGGGGATAGTAGGGCGACGTCCAAGCCTCCAAAGGCTAACATCTAGGTGTAAAGATGTAGGATCTCGTCTCCTAGCAATGCCAAAGTGCCTCCAAAGGAAATGACCTCTTTCTTCAATATGAAAATGGTGATCACATGTATGATACATGACAGATGATGGTTATTGAACTTGAAAGCTTGGGAAAAAGGCTACTGTTAGGACACTGGGTCCCTATGATTTCCACAACTTATAGATTTTCAGTGGGAGTGTGGTAGTAATTTGACACTCTCCTTGCATGAGAACACATTGGAAAATCATGGATCACCTGAGGGACTGTGTAACAGTGAAGGGGATGCCTGAGCCTGGAGGGTGAGTATATCAAGGAAGAGGCAACTTAAGAATGCATATGGTATGGTGGTCAGAATCATGAGGGTGTGTTTGAAAGGAAAGTGAGATAAATTATTTCCCATCCAGCTTTGTGAAGCACATGACAACCATTCAGATAAGTATTGGTTTATTATCACAAACTTAATTTTAAATAAATATTGTATTACAGAGTAGAGAACTCCTGTAAATAAAAAATTATTGTTATATGATAAGGGCTATAACTTCATGCATGTTTTCAGGATGGATGTTATATGAACGAATAAAGAAAGAATACATGAATTGAGCACTTGGAAAGAAGAGGACCAGAAGGAAATTGAGCTCAAGGATAGAGGCATGGAACAAGTAAAGTCTAGTGGACTTGTTGCATCTCAAAAGAAGCAAAGTGGAGTTGAAGATGTAATGCAGGACGCACATCTGCAACTATTTGAAGGTTTGGATATTCCATTATCATAACCGGAGTTCCTGGAGCCACAACTCTGAGACATCCTATCTGACCTTGTGTTGGATTCCTGTAGGGAAGTGGTATAACTTGAGGGACTACGATGTAGAGAAGGGGGTGCACTTCCTTGGGTTGTGCAGGTTGTGGGGAAAGAGAGCTTGTTGGTTGGAATTTTTGTGGGAATCGACACATTGTGAAAATAGTTGTAGCTAAAATTCCTAGAACCACATCTTTGAGAGTTCTTAGATGGTCTATGTTGGAGCCCTAGAGGTAAGTGGTATAGCCTGAGGGACTGTGGTGCAGAGAAGGGGGTATACTTACTTGGGTTGTGTAGACTGAGGGGAATGAGATATTGTAGGTTGGAATTCCTGCAAGAGTTAGTAAAGTGTGAACTCATTATGTATGGTTTGGGGTCGGAGTGCCTATAAGTACATGTTTTTGTCCAGAGTGCATATGTATATGTATTTTGGGTCGGAGTGCCTGTGTGACATTAGGTCGGGAGCCTATATGCTTATTAAGGGCTAAAAATCCTAACATTGTAATATATAGGTACATATATATGGTGTTGTGCACTGAGGAAAATGCAAAAATAAGGGGTAGGGGATGTAATATCCCCAGTTCTAATCCCCACAATTATAGTGTAATTAAGAAAATATTAATTAGGCTAGTGAGTTGATATGTTTGGGTCGGATAGCCTGTACAAATTAATATGGAAATGGGCCAAGCTATGTAAAATGTAAAATAAAATTATTAATAAAAATAATAATCGTTGGCTATGGTATGAGCAAGATGGTAATGATGAGGGGCTATGATTCCACAAGTTTGAGGTGCTAGCACCTAAGGGCCTCAACCTTCAAGTTTCAAAATATGAACTTTTCTAGAGAACAAGCTCTTTTGGGTTGTAATTAATTATTCTTCTTCCTTAGACTCTTGAAATATATAGGAACAAGTTTCTAGAACAAGACTCCTAAGGTGATAGCACTTTAGGGATTTAGTAGCCTAATCTATACAAGTTTCTCTTAACAATTAAATAGTTTGAATGATCTTGAGAGAGGAGGAAGCACCTTATGCTCCTCTCCTATGGTTTTAGATAAGCAATATCACAATATTCAATATGAACAAGTAAAGTTTACCATACCCATTCAATGCATGAAATCAAATTGCATATTTTACTTACTTCACCAAGAAAAATCAAGCATAAAACCCTAGTTGCAGAAATTTTCCACCAAAATAAGCCAAGAGACATCCAAAGCAAGTCCTCCTAGAGATAGCACACTAATAAAATGAGCCAATGTTGCAAATAGGGTGAAACTTTCAGATCCAATCCTCTTGTGCGAGGAAGAGTTATGGTAAAAATGAAATGTCAAGAGGCTTATTTACATGGAACCTCTTGACCTAATTTGTAAACACAAAATTACAAGAGGGTCGACCTCCTCAATCATCCTCTAATTTTACAAAATTTAATTTATTTTGCACAAAATAAAACCCTAAAGGGTGATGTCATACTCTTTTAGGGTGATGTTGGCTCCCAAAATCGAACGTTGGGGTGGATAAGTGCAAAACTAGGCCTCTAAAGGGCATTCATCATGCAACATGTGCCAACCATAATGTCAAACCCTCCTCCATCAAATCATCAAGCCCTAAGTTACGTCAGGGGATAGTAGGATGACATCCAAGCCTCCAAAGGCTAACGTCTAGGTGTAAAGAGGTAGGAGCTCGTCTCCTAGCCATGCCAAAGTGCCTCCAAAGGAAATAACCTCCGTCTTCAATGTGAAAATGGTGATCACATGTATGATACATGACAGATGATGGTTATTGAACTTGAAACATTGGTAAAAAGGATATTGTTAGGACATTAGGACCCTATGATTTCCACAACTTATAGATTTTCAGTGGGAGTCTGGTAGAAATTTGACACTCTCCTTGCATGAGAACACATTGGAAAATCATGGATCACCAGAGGGACTGTGTAACAGTGAAGGGGATGCCTGAGCCTAGAGGGTGAGTATAGCAAGGAAGAGGCAACTTAAGAATGCATATGGTTTGGTGGTCAGAATCATGAGGGTGTGTTTGAAAGGAAAGTGAGATAAATTATTTCCCATGCAGCTTTGTGAAGCACATAATAACCATTCAGATACGTATTGGTTTATGATGACAAACTTAATTTTAAATAAATATTGTATTACAGAGTAGCGAACTCCTGTGAATAAAAAATTATTGTTATATGATAAGGGCTATAACTTCATGCATGTTTTCAGGATGGATGTTATATGAACGAATAAAGAAAGAATACATGAATTGAGCACTTGGAAAGAAGAGTACCAGAAGGAAATTGAGCTCGAGGATAGAGGCATAAAACAAGTAAAGTCTAGTGGACTTGTTGCATCTCAAAAGAAGCAAAGTGGAGTTGAAGATGTAATGCAGGAGGCACATCTGCAACTATTTGAAGGTTTGGATATTCCATTATCATAGCCGGAGTTCCTGGAGCCACAACTCTGAGACATTCTATCTGACCTTGTGTTGGAGTCCTGGAGGGAAGTGGTATAACTTGAGGGACTACGATGTAGAGAAGGCGGTGCACTTCCTTGGGTTGTGCAGGTTATGGGGAAAGAGAGCTTGTTGGTTGGAATTGTTGTGGGAATCGACACATTGTGAAAATAGTTGTAGCTGAAATTCCTAGAACCACATCTCTGAGAGTTCTTACCTGGTCTATGTTGGAGCCCTAGAGGTAAGTGGTATAGCCTGAGGGACTATGGTGCAGAGAAGGGGGTATACTTCCTTGGGTTGTGCAGGCTGATGGGAATGAGATATTGTAGGTTGGAATTCCTGCAAGAGTTACTAAAGTGTGAACTCATTATGTATGGTTTGGGGTCGGAGTGCCTATAAGTACATGTTTTGGTCTAGAGTGCATATGTATATGTAATTTGGGTTGGAGTGCCTGTGTGACATTAGGTCGGGAGCCTATATGCTTATTAAGGGCTAAAAATCCTAACATTGTAATATATAGGTACATCTATATGGTGTTGTGCACTGAGGAAAATGCAAAAATAAGGGGTAGGGGATGTAATATCCCCAGTTCTAATCCCCACAATTATAATGTAATTGTGCAAATATTAATTAGGCTAGTGAGTCGATATGTTTGGGTGGGATAGCCTATACAAAGTAATATGGAAAAGGGCCAAGCTATGTAAAATGTACATTAAAATTATTAATAAAAATAATAATCGTTGGCTATGGTACGAGCAAGATGGTAATGATGGGGGGCTACGATTCCAGAAGTTTGAGGTGCTAGCACCTAAGGGCCTCAACCTTCAAGTCTCAAAATATGAACTTTGCTAGAGAACAAACTCTTTTGGGTTGTAATTAATTATTCTTCTTCCTTAGACTCTTGAAATATATAGGAACAAGTTTCTAGAACAAGACTCCTAAAGTGATAGCACTTGAGGGATTTAGGAGCCTAATCTATACAATATTCTCTTAACAATTAAATAGTTTGAATGATCTTGAGAGAGGAGGAAGCACCTTATGCTCCTCTCCAAGGGTTTTAGACAAGCAATATCACAATATTCAATATGAACAAGTAAAGTTTACCATAACCATTCAATGCATGAAATCAAATTGCATATTTTACTTACTTCACCAAGAAAAATCAAGCATAAAACCCTAGTTGCAGAAATTTTCCACCAAAATAAGCCAAGAGACGTCCAAAGCAAGTCCTCCTAGAGATAGCACACTAGTAAAATGAGCCAATGTTTCAAATAGAGTGAAACTTTCAGATCCAATCCTCTTGTGCGAGGAAGAGTTATAATAAAAATGAAATCTCAAAAGGATTATTTATATGGAGCCTCTTGACCTAATTTGTTAACACAAAATTACAAGAGGGTCGACCTCCTCAATCATCCTCTAATTTTACAAAATTTAATTTATTTTGCACAAAATAAAACCCTAAAGGGTGATGTCATACCCTTTTAGGGTGACGTTGGCTCCGAAAATGGAACGTTGAGGTGGATAAGTGCAAAACTAGGCCTCTAAAGGCCATCCATCATGCAACATGTGCCAACCATCATGTCAAACCCTCCTCCATCAAATCATCAATCCCTAAGTGACGTCAGGGGATAGTAGGGCGACGTCCAAGCCTCCAAAGGCTAACATCTAGATGTAAAGAGGTAGGAGCTTCTCTCCTAGCCATGCCAAAGTGCCTCCAAAGGAAATGAACTCCTTCTTCAATGTGAAAATGGTGATTACATGCATGATACATGACAGATGATGGTTATTGAACTTGAAAGCTTGGGAAAAATCCTACTGTTAGGACACTGGGTCCCTATGATTTCCAGAACTTATAGATTTTCAGTGGGAGTCTGGTAGCAATTTGACACTCTCCTTGCATGAGAACACATTGGAAAATCATTGATCACCTGAGGGACTGTGTAATAGTGAAGGGGATGCCTGAGCCTGGAGGGTGAGTATAGCAAGGAAGCGGCAACTTAAGAATTCATATGGTATGGTGGTCAAAATCATGAGGGTGTGTTTGAAAGGAAAGTGAGATAAATTATTTCCCATGCAGCTTTGTGAAGTACATGATAACCATTTAGATAAGTACCAGAAGGAAATTGAGCTCAAGGATAGAGGCATGGAACAAGTAAAGTCTAGTGGGCTTGCTGCATCTCAGAAGAAGCAAAGTGGATTTGAAGATGTAATGCAGGAGGCACATCTACAACTATTTGAAGGTTTGGATATTCCATTATCATAGTCGGAGTTCCTTGAGCCACAACTCTGAGACATCCTATCTAACCTTGTGTTGGAGTCCTAGAGAGAAGTGGTATAACTTGAGGGACTACGATGTAGATAAGGGGGTGCACTTCCTTGAGGTGTGTAGGTTGTGGGGAAAGAGAGCTTGTTGGTTGGAATTGTTGTGGGAATCGACACATTGTGAAAATAGTTGTAGCTGAAATTCCTAGAACCTTATCTCTGAGAGTTTTTACCTGATCTATGTTGGAGCCCTAGAGGCAAGTGGTATAGCTTGAGGGACTGTGGTGCAGAGAAGGGGGTATACTTCCTTGGGTTGTGCAGACTGAGGGGAATGAGATATTGTAGGTTGGAATTCCTGCAAGAGTTACTAAAGTGTGAACTCATTATGTATGGTTTGGGGTCGGAGTGCCTATAAGTACATGTTTTGGTCCAGAGTGCATATGTATATGTATTTTGGGTCGGAGTGCCTGTGTGACATTAGGTCGGGAGCCTATATTCTTATTAAGGCCTAAAAATCCTAACATTGTAATATATAGGTACATCTATATGGTGTTTTGCACTGAGGAAAATGCAAAAATAAGGGGTAGGGGATGTAATATCCCTAGTTCTAATTCCCACAATTATAATTTAATTGTGCAAATATTAATTAGGCTAGTGAGTCGATATGTTTGGGTGGGATAGCCTGTACAAATTAATATGGAAAAGGGCCAAGCTATGTAAAATGTACATTAAAATTATTAATTAAAATAATAATCGTTGGCTATGGTACGAGCAAGATGGTAAAGATGGGGGCTATGATTCCACAAGTTTGAGGTGCTAGCACCTACGGGCCTCAACCTTCAAGTCTCAAAATATGAACTTTGCTAGAGAACAAGCTCTTTTGGGTTGTAATTAATTATTCTTCTTCCTTAGACTCTTGAAATATATAGGAACAAGTTTCTAGAACAAGACTCCTAAAGTGATAGCACTTTAGGGATTTAGGAGCCTAATCTATACAAGATTCTCTTAACAATTAAATAGTTGGAATGATCTTGAGAGAGGAGGAAGCACCTTATGCTCCTCTCCTAGGGTTTTAGACGAGCAATATCACAATATTCAATCTGAACAAGTAAATTTTAGCATAACCATTCAATGCATGAAATCAAATTGCATATTTTACTTACTTCACCAAGAAAAATCAAGCATAAAACCCTAGTTGCAGAAATTTTCCACCAAAATAAGCCAAGAGATGTCCAAAGCAAGTCCTCCTAGAGATAGCACACTATTAAAATCAACCAATGTTGCAAATAGGGTGAAACTTTCAGATCCAATCCTCTTGTGTGAGGAAGAGTTATGATAAAAATGAAATGTCAAGAGGTTTATTTATATGGAGCCTCTTGACCTAATTTGTTAACACAAATATACAAGAGGGTCGACCTCCTCAATCATCCTCTAATTTTACAAAATTTAATTTATTTTTCACAAAATAAAACCCTAAAGGGTGACGTTGTCTCCCAAAATGGAACGTTGAGGTGGATAAGTGAAAAACTAGGCCTCTAAAGGCCATCCATCATGCAACATGTACCAACCATCATGTCAAACCCTCCTCCATCAAATCATCAATCCCTAAGTGACGCCAGGGGATAGTAGGGCGATGTCCAAGCCTCCAAAGGCTAACATCTATATGTAAAGAGGTAGGAGCCTGTCTCCTAGCCATGCCAAAGTGCCTCCAAAGGAAATGACCTCCTTCTTCAGTGTGAAAATGGTGATCACATGTATGATACATGACAGATGATGGTTATTGAACTTGAAATCTTGGGAAAAAGGCCACTGTTAGGACACTGGGTCCCTATGATTTCCACAACTTATAGATTTTCAGTGGGAGTTTGGTAGTAATTTGAGACTCTCCTAGCATGAGAACACATTGGAAAATCATGGATCACCCGAGGGACTGTGTAACAGTGAAGGGGATGCCTGAGCCTAGAGGGTGAGTATAGCAAGGAAGAGGCAACTTAAGAATGCATATGGTATGGTGGTCAGAATCATGAGGGTGTGTTTGAAAGGAAAGTGAGATAAATTATTTCCCATGCAACTTTGTGAAGTACATGATAACAATTTAGATAAGTACCAAAAGGAAATTGAGCTCAAGGATAGAGGAATGGAACAAGTAAAGTCTAGTGGACTTGTTGCATCTCAAAAGAAGCAAAATGGATTTGAAGATGTAATGCAGGAGGCACATCTACAACTATTTGAAGGTTTGTATATTCCATTATCATAGCCGGAGTTCCTTGAGCCACAACTCTGAGACATCTTATCTGACCTTGTGTTGGAGTCCTGGAGGGAAGTGGTATAACTTGAGGGACTACGATGTAGAGAAGGGGGTGCACTTCCTTGGGTTGTGTAGGTTGTGGGGAAAGAGAGCTTGTTCGTTGGAATTGTTGTGGGAATCGACACATTGTGAAAATAGTTGTAGCTGAAATTCCTAGAACCACATCTCTGAGAGTTCTTATCTGGTCTATGTTGGAGCCCTAGAGGCAAGTGGTATAGCCTGATGGACTGTGGTGCAGAGAAGGGGGTATACTTCCTTGGGTTGTGTAGACTGAGGGGAATGAGATATTGTAGGTTGGAATTCCTGCAAAAGTTACTAAAGTGTGAACTCATTATGTATGATTTGGGGTCGGAGTGCCTGTAAGTACATGTTTTGGTCCAGAGTGCATATGTATATGTATTTTGGGTTGGAGTGCCTGTGTGACATTAGGTCGGGAGCCTATATGCTTATTAAGGGCTAAAAATCCTAACACTGTAATATATAGGTACATCTATATGTTGTTGTGCACTGAGGAAAATGCAAAACTAAGGGGTAGGGGATGTAATATCCCTAGTTCTAATCCCCACAACTATAATGTAATTGTGCAAATATTAATTAGGCTAGTGAGTCGATATGTTTGGGTGGGATAGCCTTTACAAATTAATATGGAAAAGGGCCAAACTATGTAAAATGTACATTAAAATTATTAATAAAAATAATAATCGTTGGCTATGGTACGAGCAAGATGGTAATGATGGGGGGCTATGATTCCACAAGTTTGAGGTGCTAGCACCTAAGGGACTCAACCTTCAAGTCTCAAAATATGAACTTTGCTAGAGAACAAGCTCTTTTGGGTTGTAATTAATTATTCTTGTTCCTTAGACTCTTGAAATATATAGGAACAAGTTTCTAGAACAAGACTCCTAAAGTGATAGAACTTTAGGGATTTAGGAGCCTAATCTATACAAGATTCTCTTAACAATTAAATAGTTGGAATGATCTTGAGAGAGGAGGAAGCACCTTATGCTCCTCTCCTGGGGTTTTAGACAAGCAATATCACAATATTCAATATGAACAAGTAAAGTTTAGCATAACCATTCAATGCATGAAATCAAATTGCATATTTTACTTACTTCAACAAGAAAAATCAAGCATAAAACCCTAGTTGTAGAAATTTTCCACCAAAATAAGCCAAGAGATGTCCAAATCAAGTCCTCCTAGAGATAGCACACTAGTAAAATCAGCCAATGTTGCAAATAGGGTGAAACTTTCAGATCCAGTCCTCTTGTGTGAGGAAGAGTTTTGATAAAAATGAAATGTCAAGAGGCTTATTTAAATGGAGCCTCTTGACCTAATTTGTTAGCACAAAATTACAAGAGGGTCGACCTCCTCAATCATCCTCTAATTTTACAAAATTTAATTTATTTTGCACAAAATAAAACCCTAAATGGTGATGTCATACCCTTTCAGGGTGACGTTGGCTCCCAAAATGGAACGTTGAGGTGGATAAGTGCAAAACTAGGCCTCTAAAGGCCATCCATCATGCAACATGTGCCAACCATCATGTCAAACCCTCATCCATCAAATCATCAAGCCCTAAGTGACGTCGGGGGATAGTAGGATGACATCCAAGCCTCCAAAGGCTAACGTCTAGGTGTAAAGAGGTAGGAGCTCGTCTCCTAGCCATGCCAAAGTGCCTCCAAAGGAAATGACCTCCTTCTTCAATGTGAAAATGGTGATCACATGTATGATACATGAAAGATGATGGTTATTGAACTTGAAAGATTGGGAAAAAGGCTACGGTTAGGACACTGGGACCCTATGATTTCCACAACTTATAGATTTTCAGTGGTAGTCTGGTAGAAATTTGACACTCTCCTTGCATGAGAACACATTGGAAAATCAAGGATAACCCAAGGGACTGCGTAACAATGAAGGGGATGCCTGAGCCTGGAGGGTGAGTATAGCAAGGAAGAGGCGACTTAAGAATGCATATGGTTTGGTGGTCAGAATCATGAGGGTGTGTTTGAAAGGAAAGTGAGATAAATTATTTCCCATGCAGCTTTGTGAAGCACATGATAACCATTCAAATAAGTATTGGTTTATGATGACAATCTTAATTTTAAATAAATATTGTATTACAGAGTAGAGAACTCCTATGAATAAAAAATTATTGTTATATGATAAGATCTATAACTTCATGCACGTTTTCAGGATGGATGTTATATGAATGAATAAAGAAAGAATACATGAATTGAGCACTTGGAAAGAAGAGTACCAGAAGGAAATTGAGCTCAAGGATAGAGGCATGGAACAAGTAAAGTCTTGTGGACTTTTTGCATCTCAGAAGAAGCAAAGTGGAGTTGAAGATGTAATGTAGGAGGCACATCTGCAGCTATTTGAAGGTTTGGATATTCCATTATCATAGCCGGAGTTCCTGGAGCCACAACACTAAGACATTCTATATGACCTTGTGTTGGAGTCCTGGAGGGAAGTGGTATAACTTGAGGGACTATGATGTAGAGAAGGGGGTGCATTTCCTTAGGTTGTGTAGGTTGTGGGGAAAGGGAGCTGGTTGGTTGGAATTGTTGTGGGAATCGACACATTGTGAAAATAGTTGTAGTTGAAATTCCTAGAACCACATCTCTGAGAGATCTTAGCTGGAATATGTTGGAGCCCTAGAGGCAAGTGGTATAGCCTAAGGGACTATGGTGCAGAGAAGGGGGTATACTTCCTTGGGTTGTGTAGACTGAGGGGAATGAGATATTGTAGGTTGGAATTACTGCAAGAGTTACAAAAGTGTGAACTCATTATGTATTTTTTGGGGTCAGAGTGCCTATAAGTACATGTTTTGGTCTAGAGTGCATATGTATATGTATTTTGGGTTGGAGTGCTTGTGTGACATTAGGTTAGGATCCTATATGCTTACTAAGGGCTAAAAATCCTAACATTGTAATATATAGGTACATCTATATGGTGTTGTGCACTGAGGAAAATGCAAAAATAAGGGGTAGGGGATGTAATATCCCCAGTTCTAATCCCCACAATTATAATGTAATTGTGAAAATATTAATTAGGCTAGTGAGTCGATATGTTTGGGTGGGATAGCCTGAACAAATTAATATGGAAAAGGGCCAAGCTATGTAAAATGTACATTAAAATTATTAATAAAAATAATAATCGTTGGCTATGGTACGAGCAAGATGGTAATGATGGGGGCTATGATTCCACAAGTTTGAGGTGCAAGCACCTAAGGGCCTCAACCTTCAAGTCTCAAAATATGAACTTTGCTAGAGAACAAGCTCTTTTGGGTTGTAATTAATTATTCTTGTTCCTTAGACTCTTGAAATATATAGGAACAAGTTTCTAGAACAAGACTCCTAAAGTGATATCACTTTAGGGATTTAGGAGCCTAATCTATACAAGATTCTCTTAACAATTAAATAGTTGGAATGATCTTGAGAGAGGAGGAAGCACCTTATGCTCCTCTCCTATGGTTTTAGACAAGCAATATCACAATATTCAATATGAACAAGTAAAGTTTAGCATAACCATTCAATGCATGAAATCAAATTGCATATTTTACATACTTCACCAAGAAAAATCAAGCATAAAACCCTAGTTGCAGAAATTTTCCACCAAAATAAGCCAAGAGACGTCCAAAGCAAGTCCTCCTAGAGATAGCACACTAGTAAAATCAGCCAATGTTTCAAATAGGGTGAAACTTTCAGATCCAATCCTTTTGTGCGAGGAAGAGTTATGATAAAAATGAAATGTCAAGAAGCTTATTTATATGGAGCCTCTTGACCTAATTTGTTAACACAAAATTACAAGAGGGTCGACCTCCTCAATCATGCTCTAATTTTACAAAATTTAATTTATTTTGCACAAAATAAAACCCTAAAGGGTGACGTTGTCTCCCAAAATGGAACGTTGAGGTGGATAAGTGAAAAACTAGGCCTCTAAAGGCCATCCATCATGCAACATGTGCCAACCATCATGTCAAACCCTTCTCCACCAAATCATCAATCCCTAAGTGACGTCAGGGGATACTAGGGCGACGTCCAAGCCTCCAAAGACTAACATCTAGATGTAAAGAGGTAGGAGCTCGTCTCCTAGCCATGCCAAAGTGCCTCCAAAGGAAATGACCTCCTTCTTCAATGTCAAAATGGTGATCACATGTATGATACATGACAGATGATGGTTATTGAACTTGAAAGCTTGGGAAAAAGGCTACTGTTAGGACACTGGGTCCCTATGATTTCCACAACTTATAGATTTTCAGTGGGATTTTGGTAGTAATTTGACACTCTCCTAGCATGGGAACACATTGGAAAATCATGGATCACCCGAGGGACTGTGTAACAGTGAAAGGGATGCATGAGCCTGGAGGGTGAGTATAGCAAGGAAGAGGCAACTTAAGAATGCATATGGTATGGTGGTCAGAATCATGAGGGTGTGTTTGAAAGGAAAGTGAGATAAATTATTTCCCATGCAGCTTTGTGAAGTACATGATAACCATTCAGATAAGTACCAAAAGGAAATTGAGCTCAAGGATAGAGGCATGGAACAAGTAAATTCTAGTGGACTTGTTGCATCTCAAAAGAAGCAAAATGGATTTGAAGATGTAATGCAGGAGGCACATCTCCAACTATTTGAAGGTTTGGATATTCCATTATCATAGCCGAAGTTCCTTGAGCCACAAGTCTGAGACATCCTATCCGACCTTGTGTTGGAGTCCTGGAGGGAAGTGTTATAACTTGAGGGACTACGATGTAGAGAAGGGGGTGCACTTCCTTGGGTTGTGCAGGTTGTGGGGAAAGAGAGCTTGTTGGTTGGAATTGTTGTGGGAATCGACGCATTGTGAAAATAGTTGTAGCTGAAATTCCTAGAACCACATTTCCGAGAGTTCTTAGCTGGTCTATGTTGGAGCCCTAGAGGCAAGTGGTATAGCCTGAGGGAATGTGGTGCAGAGAAGGGGGGATACTTCCTTGGGTTGTGCAGACTGAGGGGAATGAGATATTGTAGGTTGGAATTCCTGCAAGAGTTACTAAAGTGTGAACTCATTATGTATGGTTTTGGGGTCAGAGTGCCTATAAGTACATGTTTTGGTCCAAAGTGCATATGTATATGTAGTTTGGGTCGGAGTGCCTGTGTGACTTTAGGTCGAGAGCCTATATGCTTATTAAGGGATAAAAATCCTAACATTGTAATATATAGGTACATCTATATGGTGTTTTGCACTGAGGAAAATGCAGAAATAAGGGGCAGGGGATGTAATATCCCCAGTTCTAATCCCCACAATTATAATGTAATTGTCCAAATATTAATTAGGCTAGTGAGTCGATATGTTTGGGTGGGATAGCCTTTACAAATTAATATGGAAAAGGGCCAAGCTATGTAAAATGTACATTAAAATTATTAATAAAAACAATAATCGTTGGCTATGGTACGAGCAAGATGGTAATGATGGGGGGCTATGATTCCACAAGTTTGAGGTGCTAGCACCTAAGGGCCTCAACCTTCAAGTCTCAAAATATGAACTTTGCTAGAGAACAAGCTCTTTTGGGTTGTAATTAATTCTTCTTCTTCCTTAGACTCTTGAAATATATAGGAACAAGTTTGTAGAGCAAGACTCCTAAAGTGATAACACTTTAGGGATTTAGGAGCCTACTCTATACAAGATTCTCTTAACAATTAAATAGTTGGAATGATCTTGAGAGAGGAGGAAGCACCTTATGCTCCTCTCCTAGGGTTTTAGACAAGCAATATCACAATATTCAATATGAACAAGTAAAGTTTAGCATAACCATTCAATGCATGAAATCAAATTGCATATTTTACTTACTTCACCAAAACAAATCAAGCATAAAACCCTAGTTGTAGAAATATTCCACCAAAATAAGCCAAGAGACATCCAAAGCAAGTCCTCATAGAGATAGCACACTAGTAAAATCAACCAATGTTGCAAATAGGGTGAAACTTTCAGATCCAATCCTCTTGTGTGAGGAAGAGTTATGATAAAAATGAAATGTCAAGAGGCTTATTTATATGTAGCCTCTTGACCTAATTTGTTAACACAAAATTACAAGAGGGTCGACCTTCTCAATCATCCTCTAATTTTACAAAATTTAATCTATTTTGCACAAAATAAAACCCTAAAGGGTGATGTCATACCCTTTTAGGGTGACGTTGGCTCCCAAAATGGAACGTTGAGGTGGATAAGTGCAAAACTAGGCCTCTAAAGGCCATCCATCATGCAACATGTGCCAACCATCATGTCAAACCCTCCTCCATCAAATCATCAAGCCCTAAGTGACGTCGGGGGATAGTAGGGCGATGTCCAAGCCTCCAAAGGATAATGTCTAGGTGTAAAGAGGTAGGAGCTCGTCTCCTAGCCATGCCAAAGTGCCTCCAAAGGAAATCACATCCTTCTTCAATGTGAAAATGGTGATCACATATATGATACATGACAGATGATGGTTATTGAACTTGAAAGCTTGGGGAAAAGGCTATTGTTAGGACACTGGGGCCCTATGATTTCCACAACTTATAGATTTTCAGTGGGAGTCTAGTAGTAATTTGACATTCTCCTTACATGAGGACACATTGGAAAATCATGGATCACCCAAGGGACTGTGTAACAATGAAGGGGATGCCTAATCCTGGAGGGTGAGTATAGCAAGGAAGAGGCAACGCAAGAATGCATATGGTATGGTGGTTAGAATCATGAGGGTGTGTTTGAAAGGAAAGTGAGATAAATTATTTCCCATGCAGCTTTGTGAAGCACATGATAACCATTCAGATAAGTATTGGTTTATGATTACAAACTTAATTTTAAATAAATATTATATTACAGAGTAGAGAACTCCTGTGAATAAAAAATTATTGTTATATGATAAGGGCTATAACTTCATGCATGTTTTCAGGATGGATGTTATATGAACGAATAAAGAAAGAATACATGAATTGAGCACTTGGAAAGAAGAGTACCAGAAGGAAATTGAGCTCAAGGATAGAGGCATGGAACAGGTAAAGTCTAGTGGACTTGTTGCATCTTAGAAGAAGCAAAGTGGATTTGAAGATGTAATGCAGGAGGCACATCTGCAACTATTTGAAGGTTTGGATATTCCATTATCATAGCCGAAGTTTCTGGAACCACAACTCTGAGACATCCTATTTGACCTTGTGTTGCAGTCCTGGAGGGAAGTGGTATAACTTGAGGGACTACGATGTAGAGAAGGGGGTGCACTTCCTTGGGTTGTGCAGGTTGTGAGGAAAGAGAGATTGTTGGTTGGAATTGTTGTGGGAATCGACACATTGTGAAAATAGTTGTAGTTGAAATTCCTAGAACCACATCTCTGAGAGTTCTTAGCTGGTCTATGTTGGAGCCCTAGAGCCAAGTGGTATAGCCTGAGGGACTGTGGTGCAGAGAAGGGGGTTATACTTCCTTGGGTTGTGCATACTGAGGGGAATGAGATATTGTAGGTTGGAATTCCTGCAAGAGTTACTAAAGTCTGAACTCATTATGTATGGTTTGGGGTCGGAGTGGCTATAAGTACATTTTATTGTCCAGAGTGCATATGTATATGTATTTTGGGTCGGAGTGCCTGTGTGACATTAGGTCGGGAGCCTCTATGCTTATTAAGGGATAAAAATCCTAACATTGTAATATATAGGTACATCTATATGGTGTTGTGCATTGAGTAAAATGCAAAAATAAGGGGTAGGGGATGTAATATCCCCAGTTCTAATCCCCACAATTATAATGTAATTGTGCAAATATTAATTAGGCTAGTGAGTCAATATGTTTGGGTGGGATAGCCTGTACAAATTAAAATGGAAAAGGGCCAAGCTATATAAATTGTACATTAAAATTATTAATAAAATTAATAATCGTTGGCTATGGTACGAGCAAGATGGTAATGATGGGGGGCTATGATTCCACAAGTTTGAGGTGCTAGCACCTAAGGGCCTCAACCTTCAAGTCTCAAAATATGAACTTTGCTAGAGAACAAGCTCTTTTGGGTTGTAATTAATTATTCTTGTTCCTTAGACTCTTGAAATATATAGGAAAAAGTTTCTAGAACAAGACTCCTAAAGTGATAGCACTTTAGGGATTTAGGAGCCTAATCTATAAAAGATTCTCTTAACATTTAAATAGTTGGAATGATCTTGAGAGTTGAGGAAGCACCTTATGCTCCTCTCCTAGGGTTTTAGACAAGCAATATCACAATATTCAATATGAACAAGTAAAGTTTACCATAACCATTCAATGCATGAAATGAAATTGCATATTTTACTTATGTCACCAAGAAAAATCAAGCATAAAACCCTAATTGCAGAAATTTTCCACCAAAATAAGCCAAGAGACGTCCAAAGAAAGTCCTCCTAGAGATAACACACTAGTAAAATCAACTAATGTTGCAAATAGGGTGAAACTTTCAGATCCAATCCTCTTATGTGAGGAAGTGTTATGATAAAAATAAAATGTCAAGAGGCTTATTTATATGGAGCCTCTTGACCTAATTTGTTAACACAAAATTACAAGAGGTTCGATCTCCTCAATCATCCTCTAATTTTACAAAATTTAATTATTTTGCACAAAATTTAATTTATTTTGCACAAAATAAAACCCTAAAGGGTTATGTCATACCCTTTTAGGGTGACGTTGGCTCCCAAAATGGAACGTTGAGGTGGATAAATGCAAAACTAGTCCTCTAAAGGCCATCCATCATGCAACATGTGCTAACCATCATGTCAAACCCTCCTCCATCGAATCATCAAGCCTTAAGTGACATCAGGGGATAGTAAGGCGACGTCCAAGCCTCCAAAGGATAACGTCTAGGTGTAAAGAGGTAGGAGCTCGTCTCCTAGCCATGCCAAAGTGCCTCCAAAGGAAATGACCCCCTTCTTCAATGTGAAAATGGTGATCACATGTATGATACATGACAGATGATGGTTATTGAACTTGAAATCTTGGGAAAAAGGCTACTGTTAGGACACTGGGACCCTATGATTTCCACAACTTATAGAGTTTTAGTGGGAGTCTGGTAGTAATTTGACACTCTCCTTGCATGAGAACACATTGGAAAATCATGGATCACCCGAGGGACTATGTAACAGTGAAGGGGATGCCTGAGCCTGGAGGGTGAGTATAGCAAGGAAGGGGCAACTTAAGAATGCATATGGTATGGTCGTTAGAATCATCAGGGTGTGTTTGAAAGGAACGTGAGATAAATTATTTCCCATGCAGCTTTGTGAAGCACATGATAACCATTCAGATAAGTATTGGTTTATGATTACAAACTTAATTTTAAATAAATATTGTATTACAGAGTAGAGAACTCCTGTGAATAAAAAATTATTGTTATATGATAAGGGCTATAACTTCATGCATGTTTTCAAGATGGATGTTATATGAACGAATAAAGAAAGAATACACGAATTGAGCACTTGGAAAGAAGAGTACTAGAAGGAAATTGAGCTCAAGGATAGAGTCATGGAACAAGTAAAGTCTAGTGGACTTGTTGCATCTCAGAAGAAGCAAAGTGGAGTTGAAGATGTAATGCAGGAGGCACATCTGCAACTATTTGAAGGTTTGGATATTCCATTATCATAGTCGGAGCTCCTGGAGCCACAACTCTGAGACATCCTATCTGACCTCGTGTTGGAGTCCTGGAGGGAAGTGGTATAACTTGAGGGACTACGATGTAGAGAAGGCCGTTCACTTCCTTGCGTTGTGCAGGTTGTGGGGAAAGAGAGCTTGTTGGTTGGAATTGTTGTGGGAATCGACACATTGTGAAAATAGTTGTAGTTGAAATTCCTAGAACCACATCTCTGAGCGTTATTAGTTGGTCTATGTTGGAGCCCTAGAGGCAAGTGGTATAGCCTGAGGGACTGTGGTGCAGAGAAGGGGTTATACTTCCTTGGGTTGTGCAGACTGAGGGAATGAGATATTGTAGGTTGGAATTCCTGCAAGAGTTACTAAAGTGTGAACTCATTATGTATGGTTTGGGGTCAGAGTGCCTATAAGTACATGTTTTGGTCCAGAGTGCATATGTATATGTATTTTGGGTCGGAGTGCCTGTGTGACATTAGGTCGGGAGCCTATATGCTTATTAAGGGCTAAAAATCCTAACATTGTAATATATAGGTACATCTATATGGTGTTGTGCACTAAGGAAAATGCAAAAATAAGGGGTAGGGGATGTAATATCCCCAGTTCTAATCCCCACAATTATAATGTAATTGTGTAAATATTAATTAGGCTAGTGAGTTGATATGTTTGGGTGGGATAGCCTGTACAAATTAAAATGGAAAAGGGCCAAGCTATGTAAAATGTACATTAAAATTATTAAAAAAATTAATAATCGTTGGCTATGGTACGAGCAAGATGGTAATGATGGGGGGATATGATTCCACAAGGGAGGGGGATAAAGAGGGGTCCAAGGGGTTACCCATTTATATTAATCCAAGAAATTTTTATATTAAATTTTACTTCCTTTGAAATATCAAAGAGTTATTAAAGTGATGTAAGAGTGGTAGGTAGGAAAGGTCAACTCACGCAATTTATGACAACATGGGTTGAGTACAACCACGTTTTGAGAAATGTGTGAGTCAAGCTTGCATGAGAAGAAAGGAAATTCAAGTTCATTCTTCGGGAAATTTTTCATGTTGGTTTAGAGGAGCAAGAGGAGGGTTGAGTGCTGGAAAAAGAGTACCATCCATGCTATGTTTAAGGACAAGCATTGTTGGGCTAAGTTTTATGTTGAAAATGAGGTTGTAGGTGTGTAATAAAGTCTATATCCTTGTAAGTGGCATTTCCTATTGAGGAAATGGCTCAAGAGCCTTCAAAAGGCTATTGTGAGCACTTCTAGAGTAGTTGAGAGTTCCTGTAGTCCCAAACTATGATATTTCTAGCCAACCGAGTGCACTGGAGCCTTGGAGGGAAGGGGGAAGGCCCGAGGGACTATGTGGCATATAAGGGGGATCCCGTTACTTGGGTTGTGTAGGTTAAAGGGAAGAGAGTTGGTGGATTGGAACTGCTATTGGAGTAGAACTTGAGTTTGGGCTACTGATTTTGGAGAGTGGATAGCCAAGAGGGACATACATCCTTGTGGACTCATATCCTCAGCTCGGGGTGGCTTGTTGTTGAGATTTGGAACGACAAGCCTATGGTTGGGACGACTATCCCATGTACACAACCAATCAGTTCAAATAATTAAAGACAAGTTTTTTGTTATGCTTATGAAGTTATTTTCGTTGTGTATGTAATTGCTTGGATGCTATTGAGTTCCTTGATGAGCCTACAATCATGGTTTTATTATTGCTATTATTTGCACGAGTAAATCTAGCATGTTGTTGTTGATTTTATTTGTTTAAAGAGAAAAATTTTCATTTTGTTGGTTCTGTGTATTTTACATATGCTAACCCACACACCTAAACCATGTAACTAACTTGTGCAACCAACTTGTGCGATCAACCCACATAGTTATTCAATGCACCTAACCTACATATATAACTTGCACACCTAACCCACACAACTGCCTTTGCACCTAACCCAAACAAATAATTCACACACTTAACTCACACACACACATAACCACACACTTAATGTACCTAACCCACAAAAATAACCCATGTAACTATCCCATGTACCTAACTCACATAGATTACCACACACTTAGACAAGGCACATAACCCATGCTCTAAGCCCATGCATACAACCCATAAAACACTAAACCACACATCTAAACCATGTGCTTAAACTGAACACATAGGCCATGCACATAACCCACATAGGTAACCCAAACATCTAACCCATGCACCTAACCCACATACATAACCCATGCATCCAATCTACCGATTGAAACCATGCACCTAAGTTACAGATCTAACCCACATAATCAAACCATGCACCAAACCCACACACATAACCTACACGCCTAACCCACAAACATAACCCTGAAACACACATAATGCACATAACATATGAATCTACACACCTAATGCTCATAACACTTTATGGCATCTCTCGGAGTTAAAGGTTTTGCCAAATTTAACAAATTTAATTGAAGAGTTGATTTAGGGAATTTTGACCCCAAAACTCTTGATTTTGTAGATAACATCTTCAAGGGTTTAAATAAAGTTTGAGTTATGAAATTAATATATTGATATCTTATACAAAAATATGTCATCGGTCATTTTTGAATTTTTAGAATCTCGTACACAGATATGGATAGTTATTTTTATAGTTTTAGTGATTTGTTTTTTGCATTTATTACAAGTTAAATGACATAATTGTTGTGAATAATTGGATAATATGTGAAATACAAGTTCTTTGGTGTCCTCGGTTACTATCAAATCAAGAAGTGTTAAGAGATCCATGAAACCCTAGAGGAGGCTCGCAGGTTCTGAAAGCTCAATTTTAACTTGAGAAATCTCCAAATTTGATTTTTTTACTTGAACCTACAATAAAAGTTTACAGGACACATGGAAGCCCTAAAGTGTTTTTTTTTTTTTTAGTACGTACACAATTGCTTCGCATATTGAAGCAATTTTTAGTGTTTTTATGTTAACTGTTACAATTTTAGGATACTTTTGAAACCTTAAATGTCCATGCATTTGTCAGATCAATTGAGATGATTTACTTAAAGTGGATATTTTTTTCCAAGATATATTCACATTTGTAGTTTTTATTCAATTAATAAGACTTATGGGGGCATTATTCTAGAAACTACATTTTTTTTTTAATTTTCAATACTTTTAAAGATGGGTTTTAAGAAATTGCCCCTAAAACTTCAATTCTCAGGACTTTTAGGGGTGTTTTTCAAATCTGGCATCTAAAACTTTATTTCTCAAAATTTTCTTTGGATGTTTTTCTCTAAGAATGAATTCTTAGATATTTTGGAAGCATTCTTCTAAAAACCTCCACAAAAGCTACTTTTGGTGGTATTTTTTTGAAAACAAACCCCAAAAAACTTTTAGGGGTAGTTTTGGGAGGATTGTAATTGAAAGGATAATTGTTGTGGTATTTATTAACTTATTATATATATTAATTATATATATCAAATTATAGGTTGACTTACTATTTACTTATACATGTGATACCTTATATTCACTAGAGTACTATATACCACGTTTTCATTAGGACAATCAAAACCATGTCGAAAGGTATCTTTCATTTAAGACATTACTTATCTTCAATTAACTCTTTCCTTAATTAGATGGAACGAGAATTGCAATATTTTTCCATCTTCTAAGTCATCATCGTCTCTTCTTAGTGCTTCAATTAAACCTATACATTTCTCATCCTCTTCATGTTGTATTCCATTTTGTCATGGTCAAAGCCTATTAAAACATGACATTCCGTGCTTCACTTTGTTGTTGTCGAAATTATACAAACATGCACTAAAGTGCCAAAAATATTTGTTAAATCTATATTTCTAAACCAAAATACTTATGTTGAATGCCCAACTAAAAAAATGGGCTCATCACCAATATAGGTTCCTTAGTGGGGGTTTTGTCCCCAAGGTCAAACCTTGGGCATCGATATTTAATAAAGAGCCATGCATGTCTCATGAACAAGGGAATTCCCTCGAAAACCGACTCAACCTCTTTTAAGCAAAAATAAACCAATAAGTATCCTCGATGTAATAAGGTCGGTAAAAAAAATCTACATTTTAATTTTATAGATTTTGTGGGGGGCGTCAAACCCATAAACTTGAAAAACACCCCATGTTGTTTAAGATTGATGATTTACATTATCATTTTTGTTGGATCAATGACCACCATATATTTGTTAAGTATCCTCTACCAACAACCATCCTCTATAAAACAAAAGATATTTTCTTTAAATAAAATCCTTGAATTTCAAAATACCAGTGAACATATTCCTCCCTATTGAACATATTCCTCCCTATATGAAGCTCTACTTGTAAAAGGAACAAGATAAGTAAAATACCTCACTAGAGACATCTCACATCCTACTAAAATTTAAATTTCATATATTGGTTTTTTATATGTTGGTTTTTTATCACTAGTTCTTTTAATTTGAAAGATTAATTTTGAACATATGTTTTTTTAAGTAAGAACTTTATTATCATCGTAACAATAAGACAATGAAAACATAAAATTTATTAATAATATGTCCTTTACAAAAATCCTCCATACTAACATGTCACCTCTTTTCACATTATACTCCCTTGTGTCCAAGTCAAAAGCATGATAAAGTTAAATGGAATGCATAGATCAAACTACAATACCTAAAGCATGAGAGAGTAAAAATTATGGAATGAGACTAATATGGCAATTCATAAATTCTGTTTTTTAAATATATTAAAGTTACTTTGTATGTTATTTATTTATTGGCGCAACATGGGTGAATTTAACTTTTTGGGGTTTTGTTATAAATATTTTTTGTTATAGATGTATGCAAGACTACTTTTCCACTCATTGGTACAAAGTGATATATACATTTATTTGAAACGAGGAATATTATTACAATGCCAAAATTTATTAATTATATAAATTTGGGGTGGTCTACTCTGTTCTATAATAATGCAATACTAACAACTTTGGCATCCTTCATGTTAAAGGATGTATTGGGTATTTATTTTTTCTTAGTTTTCTCTAAAAAATTAGGTAACAAGCATTGCATGATTCTCACAAAAGACAAGCATGCAGAGATCGCGGATTCCATCACACTATATAAAGACACTCGAACATGCCATGGGTTTTGAATTATACATTTTTGGCTAAGTTTATTTAGATAGTCTCTTTCAATGTGGTGAGTGTTATTAGTTGGGCTTGGAAGTATGTATTTGTACAGAGGCTACATACAAATGAGATGGCTATACAGATTCCCAAATGGTCGAGCTCCCAATCTTTTTGAGTTTGGTTGGTGTTATTAGTTGGATTTGAGTTTGGTTGGTGTTATTAGTTGGATTTGGAATATGTATTTGTATAAAGGCCAAACATAAATGAGATGGTTATAGATATTCCTAAAGGGTTGAGATGCCATATCTTGATTTTATTGTTTGAGGTCAAATAATTTAGTAAAAACGATTAGATTTGTATTATGATGTTGGGTTAGTATGATGGATGTTTGATAGAGTAAAACTTTTAGGAATAATTGTATGAGTCATTTATAACCCTGTTATTGTTAAGTAGATGAAAGAATGAGGCAATGAGCTAAATGTGAGGTGCATTTCATAGGTTATGCATAAAGAGATCCTTGAATTTATGTTGAATCATCTATGTAATGAAAGTAGTTACACATTTTTTTATCTTTGTAATATGCAAGAGATGATGAATGCTTTAAAGTTTATTATCAAAACTTACTAATTAGTGTTCCAAAGTTTATTCCCAAAACTTTAAAACCATCCAAAACTTTTGTTAATAGTAAAGTAAAAAAAACATATATTTTCCTTAATGTCTTGAAATTATCATAAGAAGCATTGCTTCTCAAGTGCCTATGGAATATATCCCTTGAAAACTCTCTTCTTTGTAGGTTGAGGGGCC
The DNA here is from genome assembly GCA_032191745.1 of Picea mariana. Lineage (NCBI taxonomy): Eukaryota > Viridiplantae > Streptophyta > Pinopsida > Pinales > Pinaceae > Picea > Picea mariana. The sequence continues at coordinate 66,122 of JASDQU010686539.1, forward strand.
TTGTTGAGGAATGTGCCTCTTAAAGGCACTTAAAAGGTATGTGTAAGAGGAGGTCACTTCAACCAAATTGCATTGTATGCAAATTTGATTGTTTGAGATTATTTATTGCAAACTCTCTTTTTTTTAGGTCGAGGGCTTTGTTGAGGGATGTGCCTCTTAAAAGCAATTTAAAGGTATGTGTAAGAGGAAGTCACTTTAACCAAATTGTATTTTATACAAATTTGATTGTTTGAGATTATTTATTGCAAATGTTGAATCCCATGATCTTTATCTTTCCCAAGTTCAAATGTAAACTAAAAAATCACAAAATCATTTCAAAGTACCAAAACTTTGTATTGTATTGTTGAAGCAATGCAATCATTTTCAACTTTAGTTTTCTTGTAGTAAAYATTGCCATACTTATGCTAACACCTTKCCATGCATGCACTGAGGTATTTGCTAACTTTGTTGACTTTGAGTTGTTTAACTTCCAAGGCTAGAGTGGTCATTTGACTAGTCATTTCACCTACATCTCTTCGTAAGAAGCATCTACATTGTAGTTGGTTTTCTTTCCAGGAGAGATCCTATTGTATGGATTACTCTATCCCTTTGTTGTCCAATGAAATTTGAGAGTTAAAATCTTGAGATCAACAAAAAAATATTATTGTGTCTTTTTTTTGTGTGTTGAAGTCCAAATCCTCTTTCAAGGCCTACATGAAAACAATTGTCGATGTATTTGTACACAATGTTTATGCAATTTTTCTAAATACATAAACTTTTTTGAAAAACTTTGATTGTTTCATTTCAGAATTTCTTTATTTGTTTCCTTGAAGTGTCAAAATGTGCACTCAAACATTGAAACTAATTGAGAGCAAAGTCTTTGAGAGCCACAAGAAACAAGCTAAGTGGTTG
>JASDQU010686540.1:9314-34166 GCA_032191745.1 Picea mariana
AAGAGAGACACATATTTACGTGGTTCACCCCGTGTGGGCTACGTCCACCAGATAAATTGCCAGGTCCTTCCTTTATTATTATCCAGCAAATGAAGGGATACAACCTACAGCAAAACCCGTTGTAACTTCCTCTTCTTTCTCTCACAGTCTCCTATCTCAGAATACAATATTCACCCTCTTACATAGCCGCAAATACATTTCCCTCATAAAAGAGGGTTTCCTTCTAGGGAAAAAAACCCTAACATAATCTCTACCATTAGATCTGCAACCTTATAATGAAAGGTCCAGATTTACAATGAAATTACAATATACTTTTATAAGGCAATTTTTTCTTCGGGGGCTTCGCCCCCGAACCCCCGCTGGGGTCCCGCTTGCCCCCAGACCCCCCAGCTGGGGGGATGGACCCCTCGGACCCCACAGAGGGGGTACCCCCCCTCTGCACTCCCCCGCATGGAAGAGTGTACATACTTCTGGGGTGTAAATACTTCATGGGGTATAAACACGGCTGAAAGCAAGGACCTCTGAATCTGGAAGATAATCAGGCTCCACAACCAACACTAGATTCCCCAAGTTCTCCATACTTGTCTTCTATGACAATTTCATATAATTCCCTCATGGTTCTCATTTAAAATACTATCACCTTAAAGCATGTATACTTCCATAGTTGTGCTTATAATAATAACAAGTAGAATAAAGAGATTCATCCTTATCAATGCCATAGTCTGATTCATTATCAATATTTCATGTTAAATCACTATTATCTTGATTAGCTTCATCTCTTGTATATGTGATTATAAGATTTTCTAGGTCTTTGGAAAGAATGCATTCTATATTCAAATCTTATGGTTGCACTTACTTTAAGAAAGATTCAAATTGTGGATAAAAAGCATAAATATGGGTTCTTACAACCACAACCTCTACTGCCTTGAATGATGTATGCACTCCCAAATATGACTTGATGAACCTAACATGAAATTCCCAAAAGCTTCATCTTCCCTTCTTCAAATGTGAGTGAACTCAAGCAATTTGGATCTTCTACACCATGTCCACTATTCCATTTGTGATTCCATGAACAATATGAAGAGGTCATTGCATGTGAACTATCTAAATCCTTCAACAGTAGGGTTTCCAACTGAGATCTTCTTTTCCTTTATCACAAACTCCTTTGTCTCACCACAAACATAAGTAATAAGGAACTTAAACTTCAAAGAAATAGGGCATCGATCCTTGGTGGAGTTTCCAAATAAAACAAAAAATATTCAACAAATATATCTCACCAAATTTGTGTAGGAAAACCATTGCTTTCAAGGACTTGGCGTAGTCCTTGACAATGATGATAATTTGTTAACACTCAAGCCTACACTACAAAATACAAAATTTAGAATATTAGTTAGGACAAGTGAGTCAAAATCTAGAGACAATGCTCATTGTCACCTTTCTATTCAAATTTTTGGCTTTGGGTTGGTATGTGCCAAGTCTAGGGGGTATCCCTAACATTTGACAATATTTATATGATCCCATATGATACATTGCCCAAAAACAAGTTGTACATAACATCCCCTTTGGAGAGTGACAAGATGAAGAAGTAGATTTAGTGATTGTTGGAGCAAGGGGCCATCCACCCAAGTACATTGCCATGTCAATCATCTCTATTATTGGTTCCTAAGAAGGACAATACATGGTGTATATATGTGGCCTTTTGATACCTAAACAAAATCATGATAAAGAAACATTATCCCTTACCCTAAATAAATGATTTGATCAATCAATTATAGAAAGTGAATTTATTATCCAAGTTGGACTTGAAGTTGGGTAACCATAAGTATGAAACTAAGAAAAAGACACATGGAATGCCTTGATTAAGATAAAGAACGGGTTGTTTGAATAGTTGGTCATACCCTTTGGTGTATATAACTCACCAATTACTTGCATGCATCTGATGAATGAATTTTTGAGGGATGATTGCATCCTAGAAAGCACATTAGGAATTCTATAATGTTGATTGATTAGTAGTTGGTTGTAATATTGTCTTATGGCATGGTTTCTCCAACAAAGGCAAATAATTGCAAGAATGGGGGTAAATATTATGTTGCATGTCAAGATTATGTTGAATGTTTATGATCTCCTATTGTAATAACTAGGAGAACAATAGTTTAACAAATAAATATCTTGCAAATCAAGCCTTAAACAATCCTTAGTCTATGTTTCACTTAAAAAATAGGGCATGAACTATCACAATTTTAAGGAACACTTCACTTCTCAATGGATTCCCCTATGTACCTAAAAGCATAGGTTTTAGTGCAACAGTAAACAACATTAAAACCTTGAGACTTGTCCTATACTACAAAACTCAATTTGAGTTGTTTAGAACAACAAATCAACAAACACCAAACTATAACGTTGGTTGTAATGTTGATTAATTGTCAATTGGATGTAATGTTGAAGATCAATTTTGTTAGCTATAAAATTGCAACACTACCACCAAAGAATGTTTTTAATTAGTCCAAGGATTTCTATGAATAAATTCTTTGAAATTTTCTATAGAAATAGAAGTAAAAAAGAGACCCTTTCTTTATTCAGCTGTTCATTTTCATTTCTATATATTTTCCAAATAATATATATTTTTTCTTATTTTCTTTTTTATTCTCCATTATGGTTATGTTGACCAAAATTTGGTCATCTATATTTTGTCGCTCTTGGATTAATAAAAAATAATACTATTGGAAAATGAATATTTTTTAACTATTATATGTTTATTGTATAGCCATTGGTATCAGCTTCACCATGCATTTCGCACACATATGTATTACAAGAAGAAATATGAAAAATGTTCTAAGTGACATGTTCTTTCCTCCCCTTTCCCTTCACCTCTACTCATTCTCTCATTTTATACTTAGTAATGTTTCCCATTATCTCATTACTTTAATATTCCCATTACCTTTTTCCACACTTAACCATTTTTCCTTATTCTTTTCCACGTTCACTTTCATTTCCCTTTTTCTTGATTTTCCCATTTCTTTTTATTTTCCTTTCCATTTTCATTATCCCATTTTTCCATTTCTTTCCATCTCCCCTTTTTCTTTTCCCAAATTTCACTTAATTTCTTTTATTTCCCATATATTTCATATTTCTCATATTTCACGTGATCCATTATATACTTTCCATACTTAGTTTTATTTACTATGGCTTACCGCGGGTTGGTTGGTTGGTGATATTTCTTAAGAGTATGTTTTATCTCCGCTACCCTCACAATGCACTTTGACTTCAACCACTTTCATAATGCACGCAACTCTTTTTACTAGTCCTTACTATGCAACTCCTCCAACACTTAGCCAAATATATGATGCATTTTGACTTCAACCACCTTCATAATGCACACAACTATTTTTATTACTCCTTACTATGCAACTCCTCCAACACTTAGCCAAATATATGAGTTACTGCGGGTTTGCAGGTTGGTGAGGGTTGATAAATATGGGTTGATAATATTTATTTCATATGTTATATGCAAGTCCGTCAGACCGATTCTCAAGAATTAGAACATTTTACAACTTCTTTTTACTACTATTTACCTCTCCTCTCCACTTCACCTACACTTAAAAATTTTAACACTCATTTCTCACTATGTATTACCGAGTCTGCGGTGATTTTCTCACCTACCTCTGCATTCTAACCGATTCTCAAGACTTAGAACATTTTACAACTTATTTTTACTACTATTTACCTATCCTCTACATTCATGTAAACACGTGAACCCACCGTATCATTTTAATAATAATTTTCCTATCCTAAGTTCTATGAGGAACAAATCCAAGTGACACATGGCAGTTAAATGGATGGTGCCACATGGAAACTAATTAATGGAGACACCTACCTCAGCATTCATGTAAACCCAGGAACCTGCCATATTATTTCAATAATATTTTTCCTATCCTAAGTTCTATTAGTAACATCTCCAAGTGACACATGGAAGTTAAATGGATGGTGCCACATGGCAACTAATTAATGGAGACACGTTGTAGAATACAAAAAGTGACACATGGCGTGATTTTATTGGATGACATATGGCAGACTGTTGGCCTATCGAGTGATGACATGTGGAAAAATTTGGTTGGGTGACTCATCATTGTCGACTGGGCATATTGTTGGTTGACTCGACATGCAACATTATTATTATATTCAACAATTTTCCAAGGGCCGAATCCTCCAAGTTCCATAGTCTCATGTCTTCTTTATTTCTTGTCAAGTGTATGTTACACTTAACATTAAATTCCACAAAGACTATTTTATTCTTGTACATGTGGGATAAGAATAATGAAGAAAATTCGAAATTCAACAAAGGAGGTCAAAATTAAATCAAGGGTCCACATGTACCAATCAAATTTGATCGACGGTGGCTGAGTCACGATCTTGCAAAGGATATATCTTGAGATCCAGGTGTCGGAATCACACAAAATTTATATCGTTGGAAAGGTATTTCAAAGTAGAATATGGTGGTATATGTTTCAAGTTCTGATAGGTGATAATTTTTTCTCAGAAATTAAAATATCAGTCAGTTGCAGTGTTAATGGGCCTGCATGACAACTCAACTTCACGAGCTCATATCTTGAGATCTGGGCGATGCATTTGCACAAACTTTATATCGTTGGAAATATGAGACGATGAAAAGCACATAAGAAGTGGTTTAAATGGTTAAAAATGTGTTTTTCACTTCCACAAAATTAAATTAAAGTCGTCTAATTTTAATGGGAAATTAATTAAATTGTGAAAACAAAAGTTTATTTAAAATTTGTATTAAAAAAGGAGAGGGACCCACTTTAAATATACTTGTATTAATTATGTGAATTCAATAATGAGGAATTAATGAGGCATTTATTAAAGGGAATGTCTCAAGAAGAAACTTGTATGATAATTTCAAGAGAGAAAGAAAACCCTGACTACTCAGGTAGTTAGAAAATCTCTTAAAAAGAGAAGAGAGGGTTCATCAAACGTCGAAGAATCATTATTTTCAAAGGATTAGGGCATAAGATCAGAGGAAGAACAAGGTACATCCATGGATACAAAATTAAGATTCTCATCAAAAGAAAAAAAATATCCATCTTCTCCATTTTTTTTTATATATTATTCTAGACCACTTCTCATAGTTTTATGCTTGAAACTCAGAGTTGGGCATAAGGATGAGTTGTTGAGTTTTCTTATTATATTCTTCTAATATCTTTTCTTATATTATCATGGAGTATTTGCAGCCACATACATGGATGTCAAATCTTTTGTAATGAAGAACATCTTTCATGAATAAAACTCCACAAAGAATTACTTCGGGGTTGATTTTGACTGTATCTTGTAACTTTGAGTTTTAAGTATGAGGTATTTGAGGTTGACCTATCAAATTCTCTTTTGATCTTGATTGCAGTACTCTGTTAAAATTCTCTGAGATGATCAAATCATTCTCTCCTATGAACAAGATATGGATGTATTTATATATTATTAAGAAGATTGTGTGTGATGTTGATCACAGTTTAATTATGATGCTGAAGCCCTCCTTCAATATTTTCCTATTGTCAGAAGACTTTTGTTGCACATAAAGATCAGATTGGGTTATTTAAGAATCATTTTCATTTAAATCCAAGCAATAAATATTTGGGGTTTGTTTTCTAGCACTCTCCCTACGCCAAGATATTCAAAGATATATCTTTTATCCAAAGAGGAGAACCACCTCTCTAAAAACGAAGGGGGACTAATGTCCTCGTGAGGTTGTCATTTCAGTCCCGATGGATTCAAGCGTCAATAGGTTCTTCCAAGAATTTGGAAATTTGGACTACATTATCAAAATGATGTAGGGAAAATTCAATTACAACATAGTATAATGACACTTGTATTCAAATTATATTGCCTTATTGAATAGTTGCTCCATCAAAGGAAACTAACAGAAAGAATAGGGGTAAAGATTATGTTGTATGTTAAGATGCTAGAACCTCAAAGTGATTCCCATATGGAGATGTTTGGTTTGAGATTCTCCTATCAATTCTTATATAAGAAGTGAAGGGAGAAATTTTTTTATGACCTTCTCTTCTAATTCCTAGAAAGAACATTACTTTAACACATAAATATCTTGCAAGTCAATCTTTAAACAATCCCAAGGCTATGTTGCACTAAAAAAGTAGGGCGTGAATTGTCATAACTTTAATGAACACTTTGTTTCTCAATGAAGTCCCATGTGTATCTAAAAACATAGATTTCAATGCAATAGTAAACAATATTACAACCTCGGGACTTGTACAATGCTACAAACTTCAATTTTACTTGTTTAGAACAACTTATTAACCAACACCAAAATGCATCACAAGTAATTTGAAAGAATATTCTCAGTTATGCACTACAAAGAATGGTCTATTTGAGATGAAATGAAGTGTAGTAAAAGTATAAATGCAAGGGTTCCCAGAAAATTAAACCAAAGTACATGAAAATTCTTGTAGGAAATCCAATCCAATTACGTCTTAAGAACCATGAATTGTTGAAAAATGGAAAAATTATTTCTTCTCCCTATACTCCTACAATCCTCTCTTGTATAGAGTTCATAGTATATTTTGGTTTACAATAAACAAAATTTTAATGTTCCAAAAATAGTAAATTCATTTAGCATTAGACCACTTACCTAGACCATTTAGTGTATGTCTATATTGTCTCTTACTTTCATTTATTTTGTTGGGAAGTTCTCCATGAGTAAAATATCTTGAAAATGGATTTAAATCTAGTGAGGGATCAAGTATTAAACCTATGTATCTATAAAATTAGAAAGAGAAACGATCAACCTGTGTTTTGGAGAAACATAGATTTGTCACCTCAACTATTGGATTTACAAGAAATATGAGCATGTCATGATGGTGTATAAAGTCATTGATGTTTTTATTTTCTCCTTCATGGGCTATATAGATTATTTGTATAACTTGGGAACATAGAAGGAAAATTTAGTTAGTATCATCAAACATTACATTGAAAAATAACAGTTTGCACTTATGAAATTAAATTTGCATTGGGAAAAACTCAATGTACAATTATTAAATAATATAGGTCTCATATGTCAACATACCTAATTTGTTAGCATTCCTATTATCATACAACTAGACCCTTTGGATCATCTATGTTACTAATGTTTTGACATTTCTTTGATAAATCCACACAATAATGAATTTTATTAATGTGAGCCATATATAAATACATTTCAGAGATATGGCCTTTGGTTTCATCTTTCAAGAGGTATGATCATTTTTCCTATTCACCTATGACTCTTCATATTTTTGAATAATAATAATATTTACAAGACACCATAATCCCTAGGCTTAGGTATCTAACATTCCCCCCCTTAATCCAAATATATGTTTGTGAGTCCAAGCATATTTTTGAAAATTTCAAACATTTCTCTTCCAAGTGCTTTGAAGAAGATGTCTACAACTTTCTTACTTGTGGAACAATGCATCAAGTGAATGGTCTTGACCTCTACATGATACCAAATGAAATGGTACTTCATGTTGATGTGATTTTTTCGATCATGGAATCTAGGATTCTTGGTCAACTTGTTTTCAAAAGTGGAGTAGAATTCACCTATTCCTTTTGCAAATCCTCTAGTATATTCTTGGGCCACATAATCTCCTTTGTTTCCTTTGCAACAACCAAATACTCTACCTCTATAGTGGAATCTACAGGAATGAATTGTTTGCATGATCTCCAAAATATAAATGTTGATTCAAGACTCATGAGGCATCCTAAAGTAGGCACTCCATTCTCATTATCCCCATAAAAGTCTAAATCTATATATCCGACTAGTTTGAAGTCCTCAACCTTACATTACTTGATCCCAATGAATTTAATTACCTTCGAACACCTTATAACTCTCTTTGTATGACATCAATGTCCTTCACAAGGTTTTTGCATGAACCTAAAAGGGATCCTAACTATAAATGAAATATCGAGTCTATAGTGATAAGGTAGCTAAGACCCCCTATTATCCCCTACCCTAGGGGTAACTAAGGAGATCACGTCTCAAGGCCCACAGGTCCTAGGCATGGAGTACCGAGAGTCGGACGACTTGAGCATCACCCTGGAGGGCCCCTCTTTTCTTCAGTGCAGTCCATTTATCAACAACAATAATATCCATCCCACCAGCCTGGTCTTGAAGTAGTAGTAAGGCTTAGTCCATGGTGTAATGATTTTGGGTATCATGGTATGGGTCACTCTGATTTTTGAATCACTTGAATATGTTGCATTGAATTATTCTTCATTTCATGATGTTTTCTTGGAAATTATGCTCTTTCCCTTGTTCATACCTGGAAGGGTGACATGGTGCCCTGGTAAGTTGATCTCCCTTTAGAATGGGTTGCCACTAGGTGGGTCTGTGAAAGGTCATCATCCGTTCCCTCCATACTTACCACTTTTCATCTTTATTCCTCTCATCTTCCCCTACCTTTGTTTGGGAATTGGTATTGGCCGCGCTAGGAAGGGTTGTACCTTGCCTTGTGGGAAGAAGGGGATAAAGGCCCAGAGGGTAAAAGTAGCTGGCAAGAGTTAAAATCCAATGTTGAAACCTTTGAGATGCTTCGCCCAAGGATTTCTGAGAAAGAAGTAAAAATATTCTCAGTAAGAAAAGGGGACCCATAAGATACATAAACACTCAAGGTACTAGTTGTTGGATAGGAGGTCTCATCACAAGCCGACCTATTATGACCATGGGCATGTAGTGGTATGACACTACCAACTATTTGGTCACCAAACTAGGGTAGTGGCTCTTGGTGGCATAGCCAAGAGAAATGGGGTCTCATCACGAACCAACCTTCACATCTCTGTGAAATGTTTGTGGATAACACTGTCACCTCTCGTCATCAAGCCACGATAGTGGCCCTCAACTCTTTCCTTTAAGCACAAAAACAAAAGATCAAAAGAACTAAAGCTAAGAATAAAAGGCAATGAATGGGCTAAGAAACAATTGCATTTATGCTAAGGTGCAGCTCACCCTTTACAAAGGAACCCACATGTAATATTTACATTTCCCTGTTATTACTGCACCCCATGCCCAAACACTTACCCCATGCCACCTCATACACTTACATGACTTGGATTGGATCTCACCTGGGAAACACCCCAAACTTAACGGAAGTTATCCCAATAGGACACCCTGAGACCTTCTCCAAACCTAACTTGTCAAATTTCATAACATCTTTGAGAATTTGCTTGGGTTAAGGGGGGTTTGATGCACATGTTTGGGTAATTTAATTGTTGGATGTGATTTAAATGTTATGATTCCTATGACTTATGAAACCCTAGAGGGCGTACTTGTTGTTGTTGCAAGACCTTTCCTAGTGGACATGTACATGTAAGGGAATGATTAGCTTGAACCTTCATGCGGGCTTATAGCCCATAGATGGATGTTGTAGCCCCAGCCATGGGTAAGAAGAAACTGAAGATTTTCACCAAGAAAAAGAAGGCCATTGCCTTTGGAGGCACCCTGGCAGACCTAGACCCAGGGGGGTCTTGCCCATCCTTGTGAACGTTGGCCCTTGAAGGCCCATGATGTCACCATCATGACCCTGGATGTCATCTAGAGCTAGGGTTTTCATTTTGGGGGAATTTATTAGCCTAGTGGCACATGTGGGCTTCATCTAGGGCCCTTGGAGGCCAGTCATTCTACCTTTAGGCTCAACGTTCCACCTTAGGGCCTCAATGTCACCCTAGAAGGGTATGACATCACCCTTGGAGGTATCTTTATATGCTAGTTAATTTTATTTATGTAAAAATTGATTTTTATTGTAAATTGGCAAAGTCAACCTTATTTTGACCTGAAAATTAATTAAAGTTCAAAATTTTGTATAAATAAACATAAAATACTCTCATTTTTACATCATAACTCCTTACACAATAGGAGAGGTCTGAAATTTGCGCCCTATTAAGGTCTATTGGATGAAATTGTGAGGCGCACTCTTGTATAAGGCTATTTTTTGCAAGTTGGATCAATCTTGGAAGCTTTTATGGTGATCTTGCATGGTATTTTCATGATTATTCTTGGTGCAAGTAGGTAAAATCTGCATTTTTTGTCATATATTGAATGGTTTATGTACGGTTTTATTTTCTCATACAAGATTATGAAATTGCATTGTATACTTAATGCTTGAAGTAAGGAACCTAAATTACTACTTTCTTACTTTCTATTTACCAAGCTTTTCATTGATTGATCTAGTGACTAGTGAAACCCTAGAGCCCTAATTTGCTAGCACTCTAAGGTTTTGACCTAGTTATCTTTGCCTAAGTTTTTATCCCATAAGAAGCCCAAGAAGAGCAAGGTGTTAGGGCCTAGAATTGCCTACACCCTAGTATCTTGTTTCTTGAGGAAAATGCATAGGGGGACTTAAGTTACTACTTCTCTTATGCATTCTCCCTCGTAGACTTTTGTGCACTATCAAAATTGATTTGCAGCCCTAGAAGAAGTCGTCCACTTGAATCCATTAGCCCTAGAAGGCACTAGTTCTAGCTTCTCTCTTGTTGAAGGATTTATTAAACACTCAAACACTCTTCTCCTAAGCTTTTATTAACTATCTCTAACCCTAGTTTAGCCTAGATCACTAACCTATTTGATGTTTTTATAAATGTTTTCTACAACCATCTAATTACAGCTAATTATTTGCATAATTTAATTTTAATTCTAGCTAAACACTTCAAAAATTTATTATGACATTTGATTATCATTATGCTTAGTAAATGCTATCTTTTTACTATCTTTTCAAGCAATTCCGAGGAGTATTTGTTGCAGTTGTTACATTATATAAATTGTTATTGTAAACATATTAATTGTTGCAAATTTATATCAGCTAGCATTTATAGTCACTGTCTATTGTCTATTGAGGTGTTACTATCATATTTTTACTTGGAATAATTGTATATGCATGCTATATTGTCTTGTTCCGGTCAGGTACATCAAGCACTTCATTAACCTCATCTCTGGGACATGAATTGAGTGATTTTTGGTAATCAGTGAGGGGGAAATATATCTTGAACATAACCCTAATTTTCCAGCCCTTTAGGTTATTGGGGACTCCTCCCCTAGGGTAGACATTTCCTATCCCTAAAAAGAGGGGATTTCCTATTGAGGTGATAGTGATAGGATATCCTATATGTTATTCCAATATCCCTTAATTACCTTGGGCTTTGAGAAAGTACAGATTGTGCGATAACACCCCCCACAAGATGTCTATATTTAGTTGCATCCTCAAATTCATTCCATTCTTTTGTTGTTAGCTTCAAATTTTTCTCCATTGGAGTAGAGAGAGGATTACCATCAACCATGCTAAATGTATTCAAAAAAATTCTAGTGTACTTCTTTTGGGAGATGATAATATACCTTAGATTCTAAGTTACTTCAATACCTAAGTGTTAGTGAAGATGTCCCATGGTTGTCATCTCAAAACCCTTCTTCATTTATTTCCTTTTGGATGCAATATATGATATAATGTTCCTTGTTATCAAAAGATCATCTACATACACCACAAGATATACAATAGCTTTCCAACTTTCTTGAAAAACAAAGTTTCATCATCAAGATTGCAATTATTGAAATTGATCTTCAAAATATGCTCAGTTAGATTTTCATGCCATTCATGAGGTGATTTATTTATGCCATACAAAGACTTAATGAGCTTGCATACCTTATGTTATTGACCCTTCACAATAAACCCTTCTGGTTGAGATATGTAGACATTCTATTTCAATATCCATTCAATAAAGTTGTCTTCACATCCATCTGATTAGTATCCCATCTATTATGTGCTACCAAAGACAACAAAGCATGAATGCTATCCCATTTTGTTATGGGACAAAAAGTATCATCATATTATAAGCATTATATCTATGCATATCATTTCTTTACAAGCCTCGCCTTATGTTTTTCAAGTGATCCATATTATTTATACTTTTTCTTATAGACCCACTTGTAACCAATTAGTTTGGATCCAAATGGAGGATCCGTGAACTTCCTTGTCCCATTCTTGATGAGATCATCATGCTCCTTCTGCATAGCTTCTTTCCACTCATAATGAGAAACAACTACTTCAAAGGAATCTGGTTCAAGATAGTAGATAAATTCAAATCATAATCATATGAAACTTCCATATCATTAACATCATCTAGATTTTAATCATCTACATCACCTCCATTGTCTTGTCTTTTCGAACTTATAGCTCATATCTTTCCAACCTCATAAATATGAACACATTCAAGTGTCTTCATGACCCACTTTGGAAATTTTTTTTATGGTCCAAGGTGCTCAAATGATTGAGATGGTGCTAAATTCCCATCAATATTCAACCTTTCAATCCTATTTTATCACTTATGCCTTAGAACATGTCCCAAAAATACCTCGTATAGGGTGTTAGGGAGGTGCATTGAAGAGGTGGCAGACACATATTCTTTCTAGGATTAGGTGGTGATAAGGAATCATCATGTTTAATAATGTGAAAGAGGGAGTTACGAAAGTTGAAGGTCATATTTTCCTAGCCCTTTCGTCTATTGAACATGTTGGTCCTAAGATTAAACTTAAGGCTCAAAGAATAATGTCAGGCACCAGGAAATTTTATGAGACTGCTTTTTAAAGTGATTTTTCTACCTTAGTTATATGAGAAAAATTCCTTAAATGAAATTAACAGTATGGAAAAACAGAGGTTGTATTTCGTGTCTGAGTCAAAATTGCAATATCGAATGGTGTGAGAGAAAACTACAAAAATGTAAAACAAAGAAAGGCAACAACTATTGAAGAGTATCACCTTGTTGAAGTGGAAGAAAACAGATAGTGTAACCTTGAATAAAGTATAAGATACAATAATCCACACAGCTTGCAGGTCTTGATTTACTCACAGTAAATGCAGAGTAAAAATTGCTTACATAACAAATTACTGATGAGATATGATTACAGTAGTTGTTGTACTAAATTGGAATCAAACATTTATCAAGGAATGCATAAATAAATGATGAGATATGGAAAAACACAAGAAACACATAACCCGAACTAACAAAATTTGGAATCTCTGTCTGCACTTGTATTAATACTCAATAAGGAGAGTTTTCTCTATTACAATCGGCAAGTAGCAGCCTTTGATAGATCTTAAATCTATGTATTTATACAAACTGTCTCAACTCAAAACGGTTGGACTTCTTATAATTACAAATATTAAATAATTTTGAATAAGGCAACAAAATGTAAAATCTACAGAGCTCCACTAGTGTTTTCTTCTGTCTCTTCGTCTGCTAGCAGAAACGTTTCCTTTTCCTCATTCTTTTGCCCGGGTACATCTATCATATGATCTTCTTGATTATTTGGCATTCATTTATGGCTTGTTTTGTTCACTTCCATTTGTCCCTCAAATACGTAAATAGCATGTGCATGTTCCCTTACTTGTTTCTGGATGTGCTTGTTTTCCCATATTCAACACATTGGATGCATTTACTCAATAATTGCACCACTAACCTTGAAGGCTCAGTTGCTTCCTTCACCTCAAAAGTGTATAACCTCCTCTCTACCCGAGGAAGATTTTCTTGTATCCTTTTATCTCCTTGAGATGTGACCTGTAACTGTAAGATTAGGTCTACTATCCATTTATTTATTTCAAGGAGATCAATCTGGTTCATTTTCTAGATGGTCGTCAGAACTTCTTCTTTGCTTGTTCTCGAATTATACTGTTTCTTTGTTGTATCAATTTGACCTAGGGATTTGGAGATAGCATTTCCTTCAAAATCAATTAGTACTTTGTCTAGTGAAGACAATGCTTCTAGACAAGCTTCATTTACCTCTCTGGAAAGTCTTTTTCTTTCTGCTAGATTTGTTTCCCGAGCCTTTAAAGCTATATCACCTTTTATTTTTTCCGAAAGAGAAAGTTGATGAAAATATGAGACATCATCCTTTGGTATGAATAAGATGGCCTCTTGAAACTTAAATCGAGTTCAGTGAACCTCCCTTTCTTTAATATAGATATATTTTAGAGCAATTTTTACTGCCTGATAGCATTTCTGGATGGCTTCGACCTTCATGAAGAGATCTTGTTGGGTTATTTCTAGTTTTTCATTTACCTCTAATGCTTAAGTCTGAAAAGATGATATCTCCACTGATGTAACTTCAATCAATTCTAACCTAGCTTGCAATTTCTTTATTAACTCTTCTTGTTGAGTGACCAATCCTCTATTGGCTTGTGAATTCTTATGGAGCTCTTCAAGGTTAGCTTGCAGCTATTGAATTTGATTCCTTTTATATAAGATTTGATCTGTTCAAAATCTCGGTTCATCTTATTCTTCACATTCTCTTCAATAGTCATTATTTGATCTTGCAACTACCCTACCAACTGGTATCTCTATTTTAGTTGCTCGGACAAATTTTCTACAAACCATTGATTAGTAGTGGCGAAAGCGCCCAACGAACCTACAACTTCCTTGGCAAATTCTGTATCATCTCTATTCTGTCCATTGTAAACCATCCTTCACCTTTTAAATATCACTCCATATTTTTGATGTGTTTCTCATTTGACGATGCCCCTCCTTTTCTTGTTGAAGAAGAAGTTCGAAGGAGGCATCTCTTCTGGCGAAATTGGGGTGAGATCACTTATAAAAATGACTTCAGAACTAGGATTTAGGAAACTAGTTTGTAAAGGCGTCAATGAAGTAATAGGAGACCCTATCTCCATAGAAGGTTGTTGCTCATCATTTTTTGCAGCAGATGTGGTTGGTGTAGAAGGAGATGTATCCTACCCTTGATTTAGGAAAGCTTCAAGTTGAGCCTTTGCTTGAGGGCCTAACAGATTTGATAATGAAGCTTCCACTTCCTGCATTAAAACCTTGATGTTCTTTGGGTTTTCCCCAATATCCTTTTTTCCAAAGCTTCCTGTTTCAAAACCCAAAGGTACAGTTTCATGTGTAGGCGAAGTGGCTACCGATTCTCCCTATAGTATTTTCAGCAAGTTGTTTCGTATGTGTCTTTGAAAACTGAAGAAATCGGCCATACCTTTTTTTGGGACTCCTTTAGCTCCTTGTTGATTCCCCTTGTCACTATTTGATAATCTACTTCTCGGCATACTAGCCGGTTTGGTAAAAACGTCAGGAGAGCGTGTGGAGGGACCGAGCATCCAAAAACCCTGATGTAAGAGATTTTTTTCATCAACGAACCAATCTGCTATTTTGCCCAAATTTCCCATGATTTTGTTTGAAATTCGAGGGGGTGGGAAACCATATAAAGATTTATGGAATGGCACTACTACATTGTGGCAAATTCCATAGAAGAAATATTTGGCCTTTTCCTCCCATAATTTGGAATGGTAAAAATGTATAGGTTTTGCATTGGTTGGGGTCCAGCTCCAATTCATTAGTGGGAAAGGGGTTATGAAGCATATGGAATCCATAATATACGCATACATGTAGAAAGGGGCAGGTTTTCCCTTTGATTTATCTAGCTAGTATTCGATGATTTCTTTGGCCAGATTATCCGACAACATCTTGGCCTAGTTGAAAGAATACCCCTCGGCCACCTCATGAATAATTGGCACCCATGCCACTGGGAAATGGGTATGAATTTTCTTTCCGAATAGGCTATATAGCATCATAGCTACATAAATCATATGAGTATCCAACGATGTTGTGGCGTAAAAACCATGAGCGTCGCCTCTGAATTTTTCTGGGTGACCCCACCAGGACTTGATTATATTAGGATATCTTTTGTCATATTGTATACACTCATGTTGTTCAAACTTCAACATGAACTTGACATTGTGATTATATTTAAAATTGAGGGATATATTATACATTACTTGTATGTGTTTCAGTCGGAAAGACCCAACAACAACCTTTTGAGAGTTGAAAACGCTCCTGGTTTGGATGTCGATGTTTTCCAGGGCCTAGCCTATCATGTCGTTATACAGCATGATCCTCGGCCACGTGGCTATCTTATGAAGCTCGGACTGGGCTATAATTCTGATTTTATCTCCATGAGAATCGTCCACTTCATTGTTGGAATCTTCTCGGCAATTTATAACCTCATGTTCCAGAATCTCGAACACCTATGTCCAAGATTTCACAGTGTCGATGGCTTGCGGTGTGGTATCTAATAAAATGTCTACATTCGGGTTTGCACCTTCACCAACTGCATCATTCTTCTTCATTATATTTCATGGTTCCATGATATCGAAAATAGAATAAGGATACTTGTTGCAGAGGAAATTGTGTGAGATTCTTACTCAGATAAAACTTACTACTTTGTGGACGATGAAAATGGAATTCAAAATCAAGCATTTTTATTCACATCAAGTGCATTGATTCGAGTATACCGTCACTAATGACAAATTTATTAACTTTAATGAGATAAGTATACCTAGCGATCCACAATCCATGCTAAAAATCACTACCATTGATTTGTGATAAATGCCATTAATATTCGGAGGTTCGTGTTCAAGAGTTTTGGATGAAACAGATTTGAAATTTCCCGAATAGCAAATCCATGAATGGTTAATTATGAGATAATCCCTCTTAAAATATTAATTAATCACATTTAACTTTAAGTTCTTCAGGTATTTGGACTTCGGGGTTTTTAAAAGTAGCTCAAAAAGAAATCCCCGAAACCCAAAACTGCGAAATGATTTATTATCTGATAATCGCTCTTAAGTTTTAATTAATCATATTTAAGTTCAAGTGTTTCGGAAGTCAGGGCTTCGGATAATTTAGGATGTGACGAAAAATGAATGTCCAAACTTCGAAGTGCGAAGTCATTAACTATACTTTAACCAAGATTAACTTATTAACTAATTTAGATTTAATATTTCGACACTTTAATTTTTATTCACTCCTGAAGCGTGAAGCTCCGAAGCGACCTTTAGTGAGATGACTCTTTATCAATCATGCAACTCCAAAACTTTGGGAAAAGAGGGGATCATTCAATCAAACAGGGAACTTCATCATTGGTGGATATCATGCGCACCTTATGACCATAAATAAAATTGATTCAAACTTCGAAAGTTGATTTCTGAGTTGCCACTTTGGGAAAGATGAAGTTGAGAAAGTAAAGCTCAAAATTCAAGATTATACATGTTCCAACATAGGCTCCATTTGGGGATCACTTCTCCTTTTGAGGCGTGGAAGAACAATAGACCAAGTGCCTTTATTGGGTAAATGGATTCATTATTGTATTTCTGGGAAACACCTTTGGGTAAAAAATTCTACAAAGAAAAAATGAACTTCAACCGAATATCATAAAACATTCAAAACACATTTAATTATTGATCTCAAGTTAAGCTATTGATAGTTTCCTTTTCTTGAAATTGAGTTTGGATTTGCTTAAGATAATCAAAACAACTTTAACTAGAATAACAGACTTTGGTTGATTCCATTCACATCAAGGCCAAGTAATTTCAACAATTTATTTAGGGAATCCCTAGTCAGTTTAGAATGTAAATATTACCGAAAGAGAATTGCATACCATAGTATGTTATATACGTGTATGAAAACCTTACAGATATCATAGATATTGCTTCACTGCCAATGAACCTATTCAATACCTGGTGAACTTATCTATATCTCCCATTGAATTTCCTTTCACCACTTCAATTGGCATTTTTGCATTTTATTGAGATGAGGGAAATCATTACATGAATTTCCTTTCATCATCTCTTTTGGAAAAAATGGGGGCAATCGAATTAAAAATTCCCTTTCACCATTTGTCTTGGACTAGATGGGGGCAATCATTTCATGAATTTCCTTTCACAATCTGTCTTAATTTTAATATTTTTGAAGTGGGGTAATCAATTTGTATGTATCATACAAGGGATGATATCTCTTAAGATTTGCAAATGAAGGTCTATCAAATTTTTTTGATTGTACTTTGAACTAAATCTATGCCGATCTTCAATACATATTCTCCTATAGGGAAGATCTTATGGGGAATTTTTTGTTTTCCAGTGATTGGACTTGAGTGAACTAATCGGTTAAAATCTGTTAGAAGAGCTAAAGTTATCAAGATTAGCTAGACATACTTTCTTTCAGTTAAAATCAGAGGAACATAAAGATTTTCGCCTAATCTTGTTTTGAGGATATGTTTTAAAGTTTTTAGAGTCAAGGCGAAGTTATTTCTTTCTATGAAGAATTAAAGACAAGTAGTGAAAATCACAACAAAGTGAAAGCTCGAGGATAGGCAAAGTGAAACAGAACAAGGAATCAGAAGCTCTGATGCAAAAGAATCTCATTTCCACAAAATTTCACTTCTTGATTATCAAGATTCTCTTTTTAGACCCTTTGTTATTCTTCTTTTCTTTTTCCTTTTGTTTTATTTTCATTTGATTCGGGTAGGCTTCTGAATTAATCTGAAGCTTTATACTTTTCAGATCCTTGATCATGTGACTATATTTACATGAGTGTAACCTTGTTTATATTTGATAAGGCCTCTTTAGAATCTTAGCTAGAACAATAAGTATAGAAGTTCATACCTTGATTTCATTTATATTTTTAACCAAATCAATTATTAATTCATCACCTGTTTTGAGATGAAACAAATGTTTTGAAAAATGAGCGTTGGATTCCGATACCTCCTCATCTCCTATCTGATAGTAATAATTATGCACAAGGCCAAGATAGGAAAGTCAAAAAAATTCCACATTATAGAAATGATATGCAGTAGATATATTTTTTATATTTTTCTTTTATGATATCGAATAAGACTTTCTTTATTTACAACGAAAAGTGAAATTTAGATGATTTACGAAAGGAAAATGAAATTACAAACTAAAGAAAGAAACTGAACCAATATATACAATGGTAATGTGAAAAATTATTATTGCATAAAATGTTTTAGATAACGCTCGTTGATAGGGGCGTCAAAAGTTTTTTCGTCGATATTTTCTAGTAGGAAGGAATTCTTTCCCTCTGTAGATGCAATCCTGAATGGTCCGAACCAAAGATGATCGAAATTGTCATGTTTTCCTGCATCCTCTCTTATAGCATCCCATTTTAAAACCAAATCACCAGGAAGAAACTCCTTGTCTTTATCTTTTTTTATCAAAAAGAGATTTCATATTATCTTGGTACTTTTGAAGTTTGTCATCTGCTTCAACCTTGTTTTGTTGGACTTCGATTATTTGGTTTATCCTCCTCATTACATCATTTGGCTCCTCTTTTGCATCTTTCCACAACTTCATCACAGGAAGAGCGATATTGATGGGAAGGACAACATCAATACCATACACCATTTGGAAATGGGACATACTTATTGATTTCTTGGGGTCGATTCGGTTCGCCCATAAGGCGTACTTCAAGTGAATGTGCCAAGCCTCCTTATTCTCCATCAACACTTTTTTTTATTCTATTCATCAAACTCTTGCTGGATGATTCAGCCAACCCATTTCCCTGAGGATAATAGGTTGTAGAATGTCCTAGCACAATGTTATATTTTTGAAAAAAATTTACCATTTCCATAGATTTGAAACCTTGGGCGTTTTCTGTGACTATTTTTCGAGGGCAACCAAATCTTGATAGGATGTTCTCTTCCAAGAAGTTTATTACCACCAAATAAGTGGCATTCTGAGTTGGAATGGCTTCAATCCATTTCGTGAAATAATCGGTAGCATTCAAAATCGATTTATGTTGGGTGCTTGACTGTGGGTGGATTTCTTCGATGAAGTTCAGACCCCATTGTTGAAAAGGAGCTTATGTTTTAACTGGAACTAAAGGTAGTGCAGGGAGATTTTTCTTACCAGAGAATATTTGGCAAGGGTTGCAAGATCTGACCTTGGCATTCACATCGGTAAATAGCTTTGGTCAATAATATTCAGCTCTTAGAATCTTGTAGGATGTTTCCCTCCAGGTGTGATGTCCTCCGCAAACTCCTTCATGAAATTCATTTATGAAATTTTTTGTTTCAGGTTCTGTTAAACAACGTAGCAATAAACCCAGAGGATCTTTCTAGTACAGTTGACCTTCAATAATACAGTATTTAACTGTGTGTAGCTTCAACGTTCTCACTTTGGATGGATTCATGTCACTCGGGCACTGAAGGGTAAGAAGGTATGAAACAATATCGCGATACCATTCATATGAAGAAAAATTATCTTTAATTTGTACTGTAGGGGTTTGATTATTGAGTTCCTCTATGTATGGGATATATCCGTGTGATTCCAGGTGGTTTATACTGAGTTCACTGAAGTTTGATTATTCTAACAATTTTTCCAGGCCCTGACCTTTCACAACTTGTTCAGTTTTACTTCTAGATCAAAATCCTGAATTTTAGCTAACCACCAACCTATCCTACCATCATTGTCCGGTTGTACCAAGATATCTTTGACCAATCTTGTGGGCACATAAGCGATTATTTTGGAATGCAATACATAGGTCTTGAAATCTTTGAGAGCTTTCACCATGGTGTAAGCTTGTTTTTCCAATATATCGTATTTTAATTTGGAGTCTCTTAGACTTTTACTGAAAAAGGCTATTGGCTGCTCGAAACCTTCTTCGTTCTTTTGCAGGAGTACCACTGTGATAGTATGTTCATATGCAAAAGAAAAGATTAGGAATTCCTTAGTGTAATCTAGACTAGCTAACACTAGCGCTTCATTATAGCTTTCTTAACTCACTTGAATGATGCTTTATCTTCAACAATCCATTTCATTTCATTGTCTGTCTTCAACATATCTGTGATTAGTTTGGCAATTTCAGCAAAGTTAGGAATAAATCTTCTCAAAAAAATTATCTTCCCTAAAAAGGACTAGATTTCTTTCTTATTTCTAGGAATGTTTATCATGTCAATAGCCTCAACTCGCTTGGGGTAGACCTTGATTCCATCATTCAAAACTATATGACCCAGAAGCTTGCTTTCTTGCATAGAAAAATGAGACTTCTTAGGCTTTAGAGACAAATCAAATTTTTTGCATTTCTCAAAGACTTGTTTGAGATGAACGAGATGTTATGCATCATAATTTGAGAAGACTGTTAGATCATCCAAGTAAATAACAACAAATTTATCTCTCTCACTGATGAAATCTATATCCATCGCCCTTTGGAAAGTATCCCCTGTGTTCATCAAATCGAATGGCATTTTATCGTACATGAAAGTTCCCCACAGAGTGGTGAACGTATTATTTTCTTTATCATCTTCGTGAAAATCAATTTGGTTGTATCCATAGAAACCACCGATCATAGACATTCTGTTAGCTCCAACTAATTTTTCCAGGACATGATCCATTTGTGGCAGTGGGTAGTTGTCCTTGAGAGATGACCAGTTTAAATTCCCGAAATCTACACAAAGTCTTGTTTCTCCACTTTTCTTCCTGACGGGTACTAAATTTTCCACCCATTCAAGATACCTGAGTAGGATGATAATCTTTGCGTCAAGAAGATTCTTGACTTCCATTTCTATTACTAAAAAAAGGATAGGATTTATCTGTCTCAGCTTCTGCCTAAAAGGTTTGATACCATGCTTCAAAGGAATATTATGTTCAATTACAGAGGTATCATAAGTTTTTAGATCGTCATAGGACCAAGCGAAGACGTATTTATACTATTCAAGCAATTCGACATACTTATTTTTTACCATGGCTAGAAGGTATTTATATATCTTGACCAGTTTAGGAGCCTCCTTAGTTCCTATATTACAGTCTTCAACCTCTTCAAGCTGAGGTTGTAAGGTAGATTTTAAGGGTATATCATCTTAGTCAAACAATCTCTCTAAGGGTATTATACCTCTAGGGCTCGGATTATTCTTAAGCACAAGCATTCA
Organism: Picea mariana; assembly: GCA_032191745.1. Taxonomy (NCBI): domain Eukaryota; kingdom Viridiplantae; phylum Streptophyta; class Pinopsida; order Pinales; family Pinaceae; genus Picea; species Picea mariana. The sequence goes on from JASDQU010686540.1 coordinate 31,087, forward strand.
GTGATTTGCAATTTTATCCTGAAACTTTTCTTGATCTTCACCTTCTTGCATGATCCAGATAGGATCATTCTAATTTTATTGATCTATATGAGTCTCAGAGAACTCGTCAACCATTTCTAGGAACGGTTTAATCTTCTTGTCATCTTCAAATACTTTCCAATGCTGAACATTATTTGAATTGAAGGTCTGTGTCTCATTTCGATATGATATTTCAGTTTTAGGATAGTAGGTGGTACAAACATCGCAGCTACTTTGGCTCAAGAGTCTGCTTGCTTATTTTCCATTCTAGGGATGTAGTGAATGTTAAAGGACGAGAATAAATTTTCTATCAAATCCTAGGCACAATTTCTGTATGACCTTAGCCTTGAGTGTTTGGCTTGATATTTTTACTTTATCTGTTTCACAATAATCTCTGCATCACCATAAACTATTAGATGTTCGATTTTTAGCTTTCTGCCAGCCTCTAATCCTAAGACTAGAGCTTGATACTCACAGACATTATTTGTATAATCAATTTCCCACTATAATCTATATCAAAAAGGGATGACATACACATATCCAAGTGCAACAAACAACACTCCAACCCCTACCCCTTCACAGGATGAAGCGCCATCAAAAAACATTTTCTATACTCCTTCTCTATTATTTACACTTTTCTTTGTTTTTTCTATTTTTTTATTTTCTTCTTCTATACATTCTTCAAAATCATCATCTATTGATAAAATACAATTTCCTAAATCTTGATCAACAACATAGACTGGGTAGTTGTTTGGGTTTTGGGGGTTGCTTACAGTATATGCCAATCTAGTCTCTCTGTACAGTCAAGTAAATTGTCCACCGAAAATTGGGATCGTAGCATAAGTCTTGTCCAGTTACAGTGATCCTCCTAGTTTTTCACCCCACGACCTGGATAGAAGCATGTCGTACTTGGCAGGGACGTCAGCAATGACTACATCCATAAGGATACTTTTCACAGGAATTTGAGCAAGATTTACTACCAAGTCTTTGATCATACCAAGACACTTAACTTTTCTTGAATCAAATGAGTACAGGTCTTGATAAGGTCTCGTAATTTCGAGGCCCAATTTATCCATGATAACTTTAGGCATCAAATTATGGGAGGCCCCAAAATATAACATGCAATTATGAAGTAAGTGGTCATGCATAGTTAGTGTAATATAAAACAAAGCAACTAAATCCTTAGTATTTTCGATGTGTGGACCGAACATGATCGTAGGTCTTTCATCTTGCAGATTAATAACATCTGCATGACCTTCAACATCACAAAAATTTATCATTTTAGCAATATATTTTCTATAAATTGGATTCTTGGCAAGATCAACCAGGGGCATGGGGATTTTAATCTTATTTAGTTCATTTTCTAAACTAAAACCTCCGGTTGTTTTTTCAATTTCTCTGGTTGGAGCCTGTGCTTCAATATTCTCTATTTTCTTATTTTGTGTTGCTATTGTTTCAACTGTTTTGGTTCGGGCAACTAGTGTCTCATCTTGCGGTTTAGTGCCAGTTGTCTCATTCACTTTATTTATTGATAAATATTTTTTGGTGGAACGTTTGTGGGATTTGACTCTCTGGGCCTTAAATTGTACTTCTGTTGAATTTTGGTCATTATGGAGTCGACGATTCCTTGATATGCAGATTCTCCCAAATTATTTATACTTTCCTTTACATCAAACAGTGGTTCTAGGTCTAGAGACTTTTCATAGTCTTTTCTAGTTAAATGAGGTTATCGGTCGTCATCAACAAGGTTGTTTATATCCTCTTATAACTCCTCATAATTTTTCATATCATCCCTTTGCATAAATTTTTCAGTCTTGAAAGGGGCTTGGATTTTTTTATCTTCATTTTTTACTTGTCTTTGTTGTGTTTGAGGGTTAGGATTTCTCCTAAACTAATTTCTAGCGAAAGGATCAGGTTTGGCTTGGTCTAGTTCCATTCTAGAATATTTTGTTTGACAAATCTTTGATGATCTTAGCCATCTAATCCATTTTTTCTTCTGCAGACTTTCCAAATTCGGAGGGCAATGCTTGTTCCCTGAAACATTTAGGTTCTTTGGTTCCTGTCTCAACTTTGGCTTTTAATTTACCAGATGCCATCATATTTGATTTGATATCTATGGCATCATCTTGCATTCCTGCCAAAGTGGCAGATATTCTTTCTCTTAAGATTAGGGCAAAGTCAGGTTTGAAAGCCCTTGCAAAAGTTACCTTTGCCGCAGGTTGAGAGGGTTTAACTTTGGTTGGGATCTTATGATATAATTTGTTGAACCTCTGAGTAAATTCGAGAACCGACTCAGAATTCCTTTCTCTTAGAGCCCTGAATTTAGTCAAATAATATGGATGGTCCTTATTTTCTCCCCATTGTCTTAAAAAAACATTTTCTAACTCATTATATGACCATAGGGATCCTATCAGGAGGCCTCGAAACCAGACTGTTACTTGTCCTTTGAAAGTTTTCACTAAAATCCTTGAGTAAACATATTCATGCTCAATTCCAAGGATATCAACGAACTGATTGAAAAAGGTTATGTGCTCTGTTATAGTTAAATCCCCTTCTCCCGTAAATTTTGGTAAGTTCTTCATATAATTTTCAGGCAAATCATGAAGGATGGAAGGAAGGACCAAGGGATCATATCAGACTGCTACCTTGGAAAAAATTCTAGGAGGTGGGGGTTGTCCTTGACCTTGTCCACTTTCTCCTCCACCTCCAGCACCACCTCCTCCAACAACAACCATTGAAGGTGTAAGGGACAGGCTTTGGGGAAAAAAATGGTTTTCGAAAACTTCGAGGGACCGAAGTGATGACCTCTCAACTTCTCCGGGATGAGGTGAAGGAAATTATGGAAAAAGGTCGTTAGAAGATGGGAAGTCTAGAAGAGGAGGAAAAGGGAAACGTGGACTAGTTTCCTCAGACTTACAAGATGTATAAATAGGTGAAATGATAGGAGACAAATCAGGGTATAAAATAGGTTCTTCAGGGTTTCAGAGAACTAGAACTTTTACTTCGGTCCAGGATGAGGTAGACAGAAAATTAACAACAGTGGGTATAGAGAGAGATCTTTC
>JASDQU010686540.1:34186-45229 GCA_032191745.1 Picea mariana
GGTGAAATGATAGGAGACAAATCAGGGTATAAAATAGGTTCTTCAGGGTTTCAGAGAACTAGAACTTTTACTTCGGTCCAGGATGAGGTAGACAGAAAATTAACAACAGTGGGTATAGAGAGAGATCTTTCGTGTTGACCTTTAAGAGTACTGGTCGAGTCAATCTCAATCTTTATTTCAGGTACAATTTCCTCTGGGCTCTCAAACCTAACCTCAGGTTTACCAGTTGATGCCTCCGCAGAGGATGTTTGTTTGAAACTCTCTTTTGGGGGTTGGTTCTTCAACTGGGACTTTAGTATTAACTTGTGAAGCTTTGGGTTGGTATATTTTACCTGCTAATGTAGTATTCGATTTGAGGTATCCTTTTGGTTTCAACAACCTTTCAGGATCTGATACAAGTGTGGTCTGCCTATCGTCTGGGTTCTTTCTGGTATTATTTTGACCGAATGCCAGTTTATCTATGGTGGAATCGCCAAGTGAAAGTTAAAAATAGCCTTATTTGTGTATTCAATCTTAGTTCACAATCAAAGATAGAATCTTACCTTGTCATTTTCCCAGGGAAAAATAACTTCATTTCTCCGTCCCCGACAACGGTGCCAAAAATATGTTGGTCCTAAGATTAAACTTAAGGCTCAAAGAATAATTTCATGCATTAGGAAAGTTTATGAGAGTGTTTTTGAAAGTGATTTTTCTACCTTAGTTATATGAGAAAAATTCTTTAAATGAAATTAACAGTATGGTAGCACATAGGTCGTATTTCGTGTCTGAGTCAAAATTGCAATATTGAATGGTGTGAGAGAAAACTACAAAACTGTAAAATAAAGCAAGGAAACAATTGTTGAAGAGTCTCACCTTGTTGCAGTGGAAGAAAATAGATAGTGTAACCTTGAATAAAGTATAAGATACAGTAATCCACACAACTCATAGATCTTGATTTACTCACAATAAATGCAAAGGAAAAACTTCTTACTTAACAAATTACTGATGAGATATGATTACAATAGTTGTTGTACTAAATTGGAATCAAACATTTATCAAGGAATGCATAAATAAATGCTAAGATATGGAAAAACAGAAGAAACACATAACCCAAACTAACAAAATTTGGAATCTCTATCTGCACTTGTATTAATACTCAATAAGGAGAGTTTTCTCTATTGCAATCGACAAGAAGCAGCCTTTGATAGATCTTAAATCTTTGTATTTATACAAACTATCTCAACTCAAAATGGTTGGACTTCTTATAATTAGAAATAGTAAATAATTTTGAATAAGGAAACAAAATGTAAAATCTGCAGAGCTCCACTAGTGTTTTCTTTTGTCTCTTCATCTGCTGGTAGAAACGTTTCCTTTTCCTCATTCCTTAGCCTGGGTACAACTATCATCTGATCGTCTTGATGATTTGGCATTCATTTCTGGCCTGTTTTGTTTGCTTCCATATGTCCCTCAAATATGTAAATAGCATGTGCATGTTCCCTTACTTGTTTCTGGATGTTCTTGTTTTCCCATATTCAACACATTGGATGCATTTACTCAATAATTGCACCACTAACCTTGAAGGCTCAATTGCTTCCTTCACCTCGAAAGTGTATAAATTCCTCTCTACCCGAGGCATCTTTTCTTGTATCCTTTTAGCTCCTTGAGATGTGACCTGTAACTATAATCTTGGGTTTACTATCCATTTATTTATTTGAAGGAGATCAATCTAGTTCATTTTTTGGATGGCCGTCAGATCTTCTTCTTTGCTTGTTCTGGAATTATACTGGTTCTTTGCTATATCAATTTGACCCAAGGCTTCAGAGATAGTATTTCCTTCAAAATCAATTAGTCCTTTGTCTAGTGAAGACAACACTTCTAGACAAGCTTCATTTACCTCTCTGGCAAGTCTTTTTCTTTCTGCTAGATTTGTTTCCGAGGGCTTTATAGCTATATCACCTTTTATTTGTTCTGAAAGAGAAAGTCGATGAACATCTGAGACATCATCATTTGATATCAATAAGATGGCCTCTTGAAACTTAACTTGAGTTGAAAGAGCCTCCCTTTCTTTAATATAGATATCTTTTAGAGCAATGTCTACTGCCTGATAGCATTTCTGGATGGCATTGACCTTCATGAAGAGATATTGTTGGGCTATTTCTAGTTTTTCATTTACCTCTAGTGCTTGAGTCTGAAAAGATGATATATCCATTGATGTACCTTCAATCAAGTCTAACCCAGCTTGCAATTGCTTTATTAACTCTTCTTGTTGAGTGACCAATCCTTTGTTGGCCCATGAATTCTGATGGAGCTCTTCAAGGTTAGCTTGCAGTTGTTGAATTTGATGCATGTCATAAGCTCTGGTCTGTTCAAAATCTCGGTTCATCTTATTCTTCACATTCTATTCCATGGTCATTATTTGATCTTGCAAATTCCCTACCAACTAGTCTCTCTGTTTTAGTTGCCCGGCCAAATTTTCTACAGACCATTGATTAGCAGTGGTGAAAGCGCCCAATGAACCTGCAACTTCCTTGTCAAATTCTGTATCCTCTTAGTTATGTCCATCGTACACCATACTTTGCCTTTTGACTATTGCTCCATATTTTTTATGTGTTTCTCGTTTGACAATGACCCTCCTTTTCTTGCTAAAGAAGTTGTTTAAAGGAGGCATCTCTTCGGGCAAAATTGGGGTGAGATCACTTATAAAAATGACTTCAGAACTAGGATTTCCTAAACTATATTGTAAAGGTGTCAATGAAGTAATAGGAGACCCTATCTTCGTATATGATTGTTTCTCAACAGTTTTGGCAGCAGATGTGGTTGGTGTAGAAGGAGATGTATCATGCCCTTGCTTTAGGAAAGCTTCAAGCTAAGCCTTTTCTTGAGGGCCTAACAGGTTTGATAATGAAGCTTCCACTTCCTGCATTAAAACCTCAGTGTTCTTTGGGTTTTCCCCAATATCTTGTTTGCCAAAGCTTCCTGTTTCAAAACCCTGAGATACAATTTACTGTGTAGGCGAAGTGGCTACTGATTCTCCCTGTATTATTTTCAGCAAGTTGTTTCATCTGTGTCTTTAAAAACTAAAGAAATTGGCCTGTTGATCTAGGGACAAATTTTGGACTCTGTTTAGCACTTCCTCATAGAACCTGACCCCCCTGAATACTTCATCATGTGGGGAGTTTTCATGCACATATCTCTTCATGTTGTATTCTGCCAAGTGATTTTCCACGATTCTATGAGGGTCGTGCCTATTAAATCCAATGTTAACCAACTTGACATCCTCCAAGGTTGCAGCTTCCACTTTGGAGTGATCAAAGTCTAAAAGTGAAAAAATACCAACCTGGAGAGGGAAGGTAGGCCATACCTTTTTCTGTGCTTCCTTTAGCTCCTTGTTGATGCCCCCTATCACTGTTTGATAAGCTACTTCTCGGCATACTAGTTAGTTTGGTAAAAACCTCGGGAGAGCGTGTGGAGGGATCGAGCATTCGAAAACCTTGATGTAAGAGACGTTTTTGTCAATGAACCAATATGTTATTTTGCCCAAATGTCCCATGATTTTGTCTAAAATTTGAGGGGGTCGACAACCATATAAAGCTATATGGACTGGAACTACTACATTGTGGCATATTCGTAGAATAAATCTTTGGCCTTTTCCTCCCATAGTTTGGAATGGTAAAAATGTATAGGTTCTGCACTGGTTGGGGTCCAGCTCCAATTCATTAGTGGGAAAGGGGTTATGAAGCATACGACATCCATAATATAGGTGGACATGTAGAAAGGGGCAGGCTGTCCCTTTGATTTAGCCATCTGGTATTCGATGATTTCTTTGGCTAGATTATCCGACAACATCTTGGCCCAGTTGAAAGAATATCCCTTGACCACCTCATGCATAATTGGCACCCATGCCACTGGGAAATGGGTGGGACTTTTATTATTGAATAGCCTATATAGCACCATAGCTACATAAATCATATGAGTATCCAACAACGTTGTGGTGTAAACGCCATGAGCGTCGGCTCTAAATTTTTCTGGGTGACCCCACCAGGACTTGATTATATCAGGATAGCTTTTGTCATATTGTATACACTCTTGCTGTTCAAACTTTAGCATGAACTTAGCATTGTGATTATATTTAAAATCGAGGGATAGCTTATACATTACTTGTATGTGTTCCGGTTGGAAAGACCCAACAACAACCTTTTGAGAGTTGAAAACGCTCCTGGTTTGGATGTCGACGTTTTCGAGGGCCCAACCTATCATGTCGTTATACGACATGATCCTCGGCCGTGTGGATATCTTGTGAAGCTTGGAATGGGCTATAATTATGATTTTAGCTCTGTGAGAATCGTCCACTTCATCGCCAAAATCTTCTGGGCAATTTATAACCTCATGTTCCAGAATCTCGAACACCTGTGTCCAATATTTCACAGTGTCGATGGCTCGCGGTGTGGTATGTGACAAAATGTCTGCACCTTCACTAGATGCATCAGTCTTATTCATTATCTTTTGTGGTGCCATGATATCGAAAATAGAACAAGGATACCTGTTGCAGAGGAAATTGTGTGAGCTTCTTACTCAGATAAAACTTACTACTTTGTGGATGATGAAAATGGAATTCAAAATCAAGCATTTTTATTCACAGCAGGTGCATTGATTCAAGTATACCTTCATTGACAACAAATTTATTAACTTTAATGAGATAAGTATACCTGGGGATCCACAATCCATGCTAAAAATCATTACGATTTGTGATAAATGCCATTAATATTCAGAGGTTCATGTTCGAGAGTTTTGGATGAAACAGATTTGAAATTTCCCGAATCGTGAATCTGCGAATGGTTAATTATGAGATAATCCCTCTTAAAATATTAATTAATCACATTTAACTTTAAGTGCTTCTGGTATTTGAACTTTGGGGTTTTAAAAAGTAGCTCGAAAAGAAATCCCCAAAACTGCGAAATGATTTATTATCCGATAATTGCTCTTAGGTTTTAAGAAATCATATTTAAGTTCAAGTGTTTCAAAAGTCAGGGCTTCCGATAATTTAGGATGTGATGAAAAGTGAATGTCTGAAATCCGAAGTGCGAAGTCATTAACTATCCTTTAACCAAGATTAACTTAATTAATTTAGATTTAATATTTTGACACTTTAATGTTTTGTGGATTTCCGAGTTATCTCTTTGTTATATTTCCAAAGGACATCCCCATAGTGACGTGTCGAAGATGATGTCATTCTTGATGACGTGTCAAGACCAGGGGGTGCCACGTGTCACTTAGAATCATATGAATCTTCAGATGAAAAATTTCTGAAATGGACGCCACGTGTCAACCTAGGGAAGATTCAAAAGATACAGGTGTACTATGACTCGTGTCATTTAAGGTTTATGAAAAAGTGATAATGGACTCTTTCGGGTTTTGGGAATTTAATCGTGAGGACTTATCGAAACTCCCGAAGAGCGAAGCTCCAAAGTGACCTTTAGTGAGCTGACTCTTTATCAATCAGGTGGCTCCAAAACTCTGGGAAAAGAGGGGATCATTCTATCAAACAGAGAACTTCATCATCAACGGATATCATGCGCGCCTTATGACCAGAAATAAAATTGATTTAAACTTCGAAAATTGATTTATGAGTTTCCACCTTGGGAAAGATGAAGTTGAGAAAGTAAAGCTCAAATTTCAGGATTATACATGTTCCAACAGAACATATCTCCACATTGTATGAACATTAAACCCCCTCTAGCAATAATAATGGATTCAATAGGGTAAAGAAGTGGTAAAACCATGCATTATGATTCTGATATGAAGAGAAAGTTGATTCATGATGTGTTGGCAGCCAATTAATTTTTTAATTACCCTAAAAATATGCCTACACCTATTGTCTTCTAATCGACAAATCATCGTCGCATTTTGCAACTAGACATTTGTTTCATTTCTTGCGACAATTGCAATATGATTTCGATTCAGTTTTCACAACTGAAAGTGTGAAAACTCCTCCATTATTGTTTGGATTGTCGTAATCTTTTGTTGATTTTCTGAAAGACACTTTACCATTGGTTTATTGTATGACTGCGAATGACTTTCAAACTATATCCATTCACTTTGATTGCGCAACTTGATATCTTTGGTAAAGTATTGAAAATGTTAAGTTATGAGTTATGTTTGATTTCATAAGGGTCATAGTTGATTTTGGTTTTATATATGATATGACTCTTATTGTTTTGAGCTCTTAACTTATTGTTTTTATATGGTCAATGGTTGCAATGTTTTTACACTTTGATTATGATAAAAAAACACATGGGTCATATATCATTTTGATTTCACATTTGAGTGGCAATGTTTTACACTTGTCGCATTGGTAAAACCTTTGGATATCATGTTGGATCGAACTATACACTTGGCACATGAATTTAATATATGGTATTTGTTTTATGGCACGTTGATGTGGGTTGGCCGATTAATATGTTTTAAATGTTATGATGACTCATGGGAAAGCACTGTACCCAGCCATTAATGCATTGCATGGTGGTGGTAATCCCACCACCTTCGCACGCATTACATTGATTCACATCCCTTTGAACGCTTGCAGCTGTTAAACCCTATAGTTTTTACTCCTACGTGTTGTATGGTTTAAACCAAACCCTATCATGAACAGAATCCATGGCTCCTATTGTAAGAGCCGAGCCTAATGGGTGCCAAGTGTTGCTGATGTTTGATGGCGCTTATAGCGACCTGGAAAAGTTTGGGTGGCTCCCGTTTATAAACAAGTTCGATGGTTACAATCCTATTGTGGCTCGGCAATTTGCATTATCATTCGATGGCTGCCGAGCCAAAGTTGGAGATGTTCAACTTCAAATTAGTGAGCAGTTCCTTAGCTCGGCAACCAGCCTACCTGTTACTGGACAGAAGTGGTCCAAAAGCTGCAAGGTGGATGATGTCCCGTGGACATTGTTATTCTAGTCTCGGACGGTGAACTCCTGTGAAAAAGGCTTGCCTGCAAAAATGTTGAAACCACGCTGGTATGATCTCCTAATGATAATCAAACAATTCATTACTTGTGAGGGCAGGTACGGGTTCATTTTCTTGTTTCACCTTCGTCTATTGATGGTTTTTATGGGTTTCGAACTTAGTATGCCCCACTACCTGCATCAAAGTCTGTTCAAGATGGCTAAAAGGTACAAGCGTAGCTAGGCCGATACCAGCCTCTTCCATTTGTGGTTGATTAAAATGATTATGGTTTACGAGTTAGGGTTACGTCGTGATTGTTGGGCTGATTTTATCAGTCATAATGGCTTCGACGAATCGGACCCTCCGCAGGTTGATAAACCTATGATAATCGGAACCCATCCTATTCCCCCTGTGCCTTATAACGTTTTTCTACCCAAACCTCTACCCGACCCACCTGCGAATTTGCCTATGGCTGTGACTAAACAGGTTGAAATTGATAAGCCCGCAACCAAAAAGACTAAAGATAAAACTAATGTTAATTCTAAAGGAAATAAAAACTCTAGGTTAATATCTCGCATGGTGAGAAATAAGCCTAAACCCCCTGCCAAAACAGAGCCTATCGTGGTTAGTGAAGACTCTGATTCAGAAATTGAACGTTTTCTCGCCGATGAGTATCCTTACTCGGAAGACTTGTGTGACAAACCTCCTCACGACTTTGTCAAGAATTTGCCACCCTGTCTGCGGGATGATCCTAATTTTCCTGGTATTAAACCACCTCAAGGAACCCTCGGTGAATCATCGAAGCCCCCTTCTGTTAAACCTACTATTCCACCTTGCGATCAGTGTGGATTGTGGTTGGAGAGGTACTACTTGGATGTGCCGATGTTGCAATCTAGAATCCATGATTTGGAAAACCAAGTGGCAAAGCTCACTGGTCATAACGCGAAGGTGGAACCCTCTGATAAGAAGCAAAGAACAGTTGGTTCAATTATGTTCAAGAATGTCGAGTCAGCCACGACAATCGTCAATTCCAAATTGGCATAGCCTCGGCAATCTTGCTGGTATAACTTTCACCTATTTATATGGCATGATCATAAATTCTGTGTACATTATTGACCTGCTATGTCATGCATTTGTTGTATATAAGTTTTGATTATTAATTTTTGGGTTGGTTTTAATTAGATTAAATTTGATTGATCATGATTCGATTTGAATACTCTGTTATGAAGGATTATTTATATCTTTTCTATTTTTGGAACACATTCGATATCTCTATTCAATTTGATTATATCCTGTGCGATATGATGGGCAAATTGGTTAGTTGTTCTGATTGTATACTCTATGTTAGGATCAATTCATATATCATTTGTTACATAATCAAATTTCGAATGGATAACAATAGTGGCTGTTACGATTTGAACTGTATTCGATTGTAACAAATATATCGTTTGATTTCGATTTGGGAAATGAAATTGATCGTATCCAATCTTATGATTTGTGTCTATAATTAAACTTAGCCATATTCATTTTGGTTATATGCCCGGTTTGTATTATGGATTCTGTTGACTCTGTCAAGACCCTGTCTATTGACTGTGTGGTGATCAAACATGAAAATCTTTGAGTTAATATTTATGGAGTATGATTTCATCCGATTACAATTGAAGCAATTTACATATCGTGCTTTTAATTGAATGATATCAATTTGTTGTTATGACTATAACAATGACAGTTACGACCATTATTTTGATCATACCTGTGAACTGTTTGAGACTCAGCGAACGAGAACTCTAGCTGGATTCTATGGATATAGTTATGCATGAAATCGTGACGGCTTTTCTATATTGGCAATTAATTAAATGATATGAATTTTACACAGCTGTAACAAATCGATTGTGATAAGGATTGATTATTATCATATCTATTTTGGATTACATTATACGGTTGGCTTGTAATTGCATTTGGATACGAAACAGTGTGATTGTTATTTGCCCGGATTTTGTGATAACTGAAAAACAGAGCATTATTACCCTGTCCCGATTGTATTCTTTTCAATTTAAATGAGGAATTTTCTTGAACTATTAGTAATTTGTTTTGATGAGAAAAAGAAAATTAAAATTGGATTTGATTTCTTTTAAGATTTTATTTGATTGATATCTAGTCCTGTTAGCTATTTTGGACTAGCTACAGAATCAGATGATTCTATAGCTAAGCCTGTAAAGTCAATTTTTTATTGTTTTCTTAATAAAATATCCTTCTAATTTGATCTATGTGTTCTATTGCAGGCAAATTTGAATTGGCAATAGATACCATGAACAGTTAGGGGATAATCTACAGATTTTACTTGCATTTTATTTCCTTAGTTTAGGAGATTTTGGGATTTTTCCCAGATTATGTAAAACAATTTGCTATTATTCACAAGGGTGTTTTACCTTGTGAGAAACCTATATAAACTTATGATTTTTTGTAATAATCATCATCCTCAGTTGTGGGAGAACAAGGATATAGAATTCTGATACAGACTGGAGTAGAATTGATGTTTTGTCATAGCTTTTTCTTTTCAATATATCAATATTGTGTTTCAAGTCTTGTATATCACTTTGTTTATGGTTTAGTATTACTTTTGCTATCTAAATCAAATTCAAATGATATAATTCTATTACTGTTATCTATATCTTGTTTCTTCCAAATAGATTAAAGACATAACAATTATTGGTTCATTTTGTGAATGATAGCTTTGTCTTCTTCATAAATTGAATTGTTATATTTAAGTTTGTTGCATAATAGGTTTCCCTTATTGCAGAGATTTATCATCAGAAGATTGTTATGATTTTCTTTTATGTCTTGTTTGTCCTATAAAACACTTCAAGAAGCAGCATGGCTGATCGTTTACGAAAATATTAAGGACCAAATGGTGTGAATTTCTTCCTCCAACCAGCTTAAGAAGTCATCATACACAGGGCAGACTTGGAGCGTTTCCAGGTCAATTAGTATATTGTTTATTGTTTTTATTAAGTAGTTTAATATAGATATAAGTTTAATTAAATTCATATTAGATTGTTTAATTTCAGTAAATATATTAGATTGTTTAATTTCAGTAATGTTTATTTCTTTTTCATAAAATATAAAAATCAAAAAGAGATTCTTGGCTGTCTTAGGGCAGAATATACATGAGTTTTGCAGGTTTTAATCAAATCTGTAGATTGTTTATAGTGTGCATTTGTGAATAAGAAATAATATAGCTGATAATTAGATAGTTGATTTGAGTTATTATAATCATAATTAGTATCTTGTATATATAATAGTTAGTAGTTCATAGTTAGATTAGTGTAGTTAGTTTAGTTTGCTTTATTAGTTTCTAGTTTCCTTTATTTTAGTTAGTTTCTAGTATTCAGTTATAGTATAGTTTGCTTTATTTATTGTAATAAGATTTCTTAGCTCAGATCATTTCTCTTTGGTTTTCATAGAAGACCTTAGAGCGGCCAACGGAGCCGTTAAACTCGTCAGTGTGGTCCATTCCAAATGGCTTGGGTTATTTAGACAACCCCAGACCGGTTCCACTCTCCTAGTTGATGGACAGTCAATTTCGCCCGTCAACAAATGGCACTAGAAGGAGGGCCAAACTAAATTGATGGCACGAGGTGGTCGCAAGAATCCTCCACCCCCTAATCGCTCCCCTATAGTGACTAGAAGCCGTTCATTTGATAGTATTCCCCCTCAAACAACAACTACTTCAACCGAAGATCCTCAGATCACAGTTGAGCTAGCAACCCCTAATCCTACAGGTGGTGATATACAAGAAATTTTTAGACAATCTCTTATTAAATCACATCGAGCCTTTGCTAGCCTTAGGCAACCAAATCGCCTGTGGGGTCAACCTTTAGACTTCTCAGAAGTCAGAGAACAATTAGGTGATATAGACCTTACTGTGAATCCTACAGATCCAAACACAAATCCTGCTACAGGAGGATCTGGGATACCTCCTTCACCACCTCCCTCATCTCCTTCTTCTTCTGGAGGAGATTCCTCTTCTGACGAAGGCAAATCACCTTCTCAACCTTCCACACCTCCATCCCCAATGGCAAATAAGAACAACCCTGCTAGATCTTGGTTGGACCAGGATGT
>JASDQU010686541.1:11799-28656 GCA_032191745.1 Picea mariana
AATAAAATTTAAAACCACTTAAGTAATAATTGTGGGTCTTCATAAAAATTTTGGTAACATGAAGAGATTAAGAATAAAATAAAATGTGTGGATGTAAAAAGTAAAGAGGCAATTAATTATTTTAACTTATGATAGTTTTAAAAAATTACTAAATTAATAATAAAAGGGAAAGGAGGTTAACTTGCACAATTGTCATTTTTGGCTCTAATAAAAAGGAGAAAGAAGGAAATATAAAAATTAGGAAACTAGGAAATGGAGGTAACATAAAAAGGGAAAGAGGGGAACTTATGGTAAAAAGCGGGAGGACAACTTAGTAAAGAATCTGCATTTAAGAACCTTCTAAATTGAACTAAATTAGCAACTTCATAGTAAGGAAAGTCTTTAAAAACCTCTAAGGGAATCTAGGGACACCTAGGAGTAATTTTAGGAGTAAATCTAGGTGGGTGAGGGAAATAAGACAATTAATAAATCAAAGAAAATAATTATTGGAGGAGGGTGGGGGATGAGTGACACTTGTACGAAGGAGAATTTTTAGAAATTTTTATTAAAAATTAAATTAAATGAGATTTAGGGAAAGAATGGAAGTGAGAAAACTCTATAGAAGAGAGGGAGGAGAAAAAATAAGTGATCGACTGTTAGCGTAACGTTACGCTATAGGAATTGTGACTTGACTGATTTACTTGTGGGAGTTGGGATTTCCCAGCTCAGAGAGGAGTGGTAGTTTGGCCTTGCGAGGCGAGATGGGAGCTAGATGTACCATATGAATAGCGTGTGGCCCATTTGCGGCTCGGGGGGATAAGGAGGAAGAAGAGTACCCCTAGTGTTGGCTGGGAGGTACCGGTGAGGTCTCGACAGTCGAAAAGCGGGAGCGGCACAGAGTGCACGAACGTCATTCGAAGCAGGCGATCAGGCAACAATATGCTCTTTGATTTGTAGAGTAGAATGCATTAGGATTTATGATTTAGATCTTCATGTGTATTGGGTAATCTGGATGGAAGAATATTTAACTTCAATCGGTGTTGGATCTCGTTGGATTGAATGGTTTTTCTTTATTTACTTACTCCGGCGAAATTTTTGGTATTTATCATTGCTGTAAAAATTTTACTGTGTAAATTTTGAGTAAAATCTAGCCTTTTATTTATCATTTCGTCTCCATCCCCTAAATGGTGAAACTCACTGTGTAAAGTCATGCTGAAAAACTTGTTTCTGGCACACTCTTTTTGTAAATTTGTTATCCAAGAAAACTCTTTCCTGGCATTTTCGTTTTGTAATTAGTTACTGTGAAATTGTTTCTGGAATTCAAAATTTCTGTGTATTTATCATTGCGTCTCCATCCCCAATTTGCAACTCTGCCCCTTTGTTTTTCTTTGTATACTTCTAGCTTGTGTTTAGCACCTAAACCTCGACGAATCTACCTTGATCGTTTGTGACTGAATTTTAGTACCTCGGTAAATTAAACTATACCAGTACCCCTTCCATCCATACCCAAGGTTCTGCAAATAATTGCTTGATTCGGTATGAAAAGGGAACTCATGCAACAAACTTCTTCATAGTTATTTATTTGTCATTGTCTTGGAATTTGATTAAAAATACACCTCCCATGCAATACTGTAATAGTAGTAATGAGTTAATAATGATGCACTATCATCAAATGCCTTAATGTAGATAACCTTGTTGTTTGTAATCTTGATGGTTATGTTATTGTCATTAGCTTAGAAGGCTTGGTCTGTTTGTGTCAGGTGGGATGTAGACACCTCCATGTTCCTCAGAACAGTCACCAACCCTGAGACCTTAAATGGTTAAAATCGATGGGAACCTGGGCTTGAGCATTGCTTATGTGTCTTGGAGGTCCTAACCATTGCAGGATACTACGGGCAGGTAGTCAGACTGTTTTGTTGTTAGTTGATTGTCATTCTTTGCTTCCGGATGCTGGATGTGCGTCTTAGGTCGTTATGTGGTGGTCTTTTCTGCGTGCGTCATGTTCGTCATCATGTTGCGACGTAGATCAGAATGTCTTTATCACCCTTGTAACACACGCGCACACACACACACAAAAAAAAAATTGCACTTGTTATAAGAGGTTGACGTCGTAACCAACAGGTTTGTCACATAAAGAAGCAAAGAAACTTGTTGCATGTGTTTATCAAATACATAAATTATTATGGCAGACCATTGGATAAAAGAAATAAACTATATGAATAATCTCAACATCTCCAACTATTGGTGTCAGAATGCGCGAGTGTGGAAGCCTACGTGGTACGAATACTCAACACATGTATTGAAAATAGATAGACTGTTGATTGTGTGGGAGACATAACTATGCAAACAACATTGATATGGCCTCAACAAAAACTTCCATACAACCTAAAAAATCACCACATAAAAACTCCTTGACTAGGAAATTGTCCAAAGATAAATAGATCAAAGATCTGACATTGCACCAATGTGAATAGCACAATGCAAATTTGCTAAATTGTTTTTTTCCACATATATTAGCTACCTTTTGAATAGGTATAATCATAAACAAAATCCATCAAACAACTGACAATAAGAAACACATTTGCTTCACATTGCTTCTAGATCACTACCCTTTCCTTGTAAATCATAGCAAACCAATGTGCCATAAATCAATGAGTTATCTTGAAAATTGTGACGCTTGTCACAATACCCCATGTGAAACTATTCAAAGCGAGGGGATGTGGAAGTGATGCGGTGTGGGAAGAGGAGACATATCAGTTCTCTGCACAAGGTTTGAAAATAGACCAAGTACCGACTCTATGGGGCATACACTTGTGCGGAAGTGTCGATGACATAGATCTTCCAACTGCACAAGTGCCAAGGCACCCAAGAGCGCTAATTCCAAACTATAAGTGTCTTGAATTCTGAACACAAGGGTTGAAACTGTGGAATCCACGTACAAGGATTGAAAATAGAACAAGCATTCGCTTTGCAAAGCATATTCTAGTGAACAACATGAGAATATCACAACATTGTATGCTCTGGTGACAATCTATCTTCCATGTTTTAATTTATGTCATTTAGTTGATGCTTAGGGAAACGAATAAAAATAAAAATACAATTTCAAAACAATGTAGCTTATTTTTTGGTTCTATTTAAATTTGATTCTTTTTTTATCTATAAAGTTTCTGAAATAGCTCTTGACCAATTTAACCTACTCCCAAAAAGAAAAATAATAAGCATTAACTATTTTTCTTTTTCATATATGATGCACACCAAAAATATTTCATTCAACCATTTGATCCAGTAATATAGCTGAGGAAAAGAGGATTCGTTTTTTTAAACATTACACCAAGTCCAATGCAAATTTGAATGAAATGAAGTAACTGCACTATGCATCAAGCACACACTATCAAACAACAAGAATGGATTGTTTTGGACCACATAGCGATCGGGATGTCCAATGCCAAGATTAACATATTTTCTATGTATTAGATTCGATTATGTCTGTGGACCCGGGGCATATAAAAAAAATCAAAGAAACTTGTTTCGTGTGTTTTTCAAATACATAAATTAATATGGCATACCATTAGATAAAATAAAGATACTACATGAATACTCTCAGCATCTCCAACTATTGTTGTTGGAATAAGCAAGTGTGGAAGCCTACGTGGTATGAATACTCTGCACATGTATTGAGAATAGAATAATTGTTTATTGTGCATGAGACATTCCTATGTGAATAACATTGATATGGCCATAACAAAAGCTTCCATCCAACCTAAAAAATCGCCAATTAAAAACACTTTTGACTAGGAAATTGTCCAAAGATAAATAGATCGGAGAGTCAAGATTGCACCAACGTGAAGAGCACAATGCTAATTTTCTAAATTGTCTTTTCCACATATATTAACTACCTTTCTAATAGGGGTAATAATAAACAAAAAACATCAACTAACTAATGAGTAAACAATACATTTGCTTCACATTGCTTCTAGATCCTTTCCCTTTCCTCGTAAATCAGAGCAAACCAATGTGCGATAAATCATTGAGCTATCCTGCAAATTACAAAGATTATCACAATACCCCATGCGAAACTATTGGAAGTGAGGGGATGTAGAAGTGCAGAAAGAGGAGTTGTATCAGTTCTCGACACAAGGTTTGAAAATAGACCAAGTGTTAAATAGACCAAGTACCATCTCTATAATGCATACAACTCTATAGAAGTGTTGATGACATAGCTCTACCAAGTGCACAAGTGTCGAGGAACCCAAGTTCACTAATGCGAGACCATAAGTGGCTTCAATTCTCAACACACAGGTTGAAAATGTGGAATCCCCATACAAGGAATGAAAAATAGAAAAAGCATTTTCTTTGTGGAGCATATGCCAGTTAATAGCATCATAATATCACAACAAAAAAATATTTCGCACAACCTGAAAAAAACCCAGTTAGTATTGGAAGTCAGGGAATGTGGAAGTCTGGTAGTGCGGGAAGAGGAGTTGTATCAATTCTCCGCACAAGGTTTGAAAATATACCAAGTTTTAAATAGAAGAAGCATCGACTCTTCGAGTCATACACATGTGTGGAAGTGTTGATGGCATAACTTTACCAATGGCACAAGTGTCAAGGCACTCAAGTGCGTCAGTGCCATACCATAAGTGGCATGAATTATCAACACAAAGGTTGAAAGTGTGGATCCCCTATATAAGGACTCGTCCATCCTCCAAATTACCTATCTTGTTACAACTCGTGCTACGAAACTATTCGAAATGCGGACCTACGGAAGCACATCAATTCGCGAGCATCAGTGGCATCGATCCTCCACACAACAATAAAAAATAGACCTAGTTTTTTCTATGCACGTGACATACCTATCCGTGGTGCAAACCCATGGAATAAATAACTATGCCAACTATAAAGATATGGTCATAGAAAAATCCTTTGCACAACATGGAAAATATAAATTAAAAAAGGGGTTTCACTAGGAAATTTAAAAAACATAAATATAGCACTGAGCACAATTTTTTTTAAGCCCTAGTAGATGATGCATGTTCACTAAAATTTTCTTTCCCCATAAGAATAGCATCCATAATACACATAATTGAAAATAGAATACACGAACCAACCTATATAAAACTGTGACATTTACTTGGAAATTGTTCTAAATCGTTGCCATCATCTTGTAAATCCATTATATCTACATATAAAGGAATTTCACTACAAAATTTACGAAACATAAATAAAAAAGATAACTTGAATTTATTCAAGGCCAAATGAATAATGCATATTTACTGAAATATCTTTTCCAAACACATGAGTATCCTTTAGAACACAGGTCACCAAAAATAGAAACCATTATGCAGTACATAGACAAATGTGACATCAAGTTTGCATCAGCTCTAAATCCTTGTTGTTTACTCCTAAATATGAGCAAATAAACCTTTCATAAATTGCCTGAACACTCTCCAAATTACCTATCTTGTCATAACTCATTACGTAGAACTATTTGAAATGCGGACCCAAGGAAGCAAAACACCCCATGAGGACCAGTGGCATCCATGCTCCGCACAACGATTGAAAATAGACCAAGTGTTTCCTATGCACGTGAAAAACTTTTGCACAATGTGGAGGCATGGAACAAATATCTATGCTGACTATGGAGATATCATCATAGAAAAATCCTTTACACAACCCGGAAAAAAAATATCCCCAACACCATATGAAAATGCATCCAACCTAAAAACAACATTGCTTTACAATACATGCTAAATAATGCATTTATCCCTAACTGTATACCCACGCTATCTCCATATCATCAAGCAACTACAAAACAAAAAATAACAATACAAGCCCACAACAACACCTCTTTTTTCTACTTAACTTTGATTCTTTTTTACCTGTGAAATGTCTGAAAATAACCCTCGACTGACTTAAATTCTTTGGAAAAATTACGAAAAGGAAAAATAAGAACCAATGTCTAAACTGTTGGAAAATTGGTTGTGATTGATGTCAACCCTACAATAATTCCAAGAGATGGGTGTAATTGGAGAAGTCTCCAAATTTGTCCCTTATGGTGTAGCTCTAAGCATGACCCTCATGGGAATACGCACTCAATAAGTCTACAAGAAGCCCTGGAAATATGGTTAAGTGGTTAAGTGGTTAAGAATCCCCAGAAGTGTGGTCATGAAGCCCAAAGTTGTTTGAAGAAAAAGAGTCTGAATGACATTGTAAATGCATGCAAAACCCTCATAGATGCGTATTCCTCTTCATGTCATTTCCAATGGTAGGTGGTACACCACGTGGTTCCTCACAATTGAGGAGATATTCCCTCTTGAATATGGAAGCCCCGAAGTATGGTTAAGAAGCCTTAAACAGTTGTAACAAGAAGTAACAAGTCGAACCCAAATTGATTAAAAGAAGAAAATTTGTTGCTAACAAAAAGTTACAAGTTGGCCCCATTGCTCACACTCACGCCCCTGCCTTGATGATTGTTGTTTCTCGATATGATGGGGATGGCGATATAAAACAATTGTAGGAATCAACTCTTTTTGCATCATTTATGCTACTTGATGTCTCGTTGATTCAATTATATCCTTGGATTCATTATTGTGTCCTTCATGTGGCTTTTCTTCATCTCCTTTTGTAGACTCTACCTCTGATTCAACTTCGTACTCTACAAGAAAAAAATTTCTTGGTGTTGTGGGCTCTTCTATATTACTAAGAGACACATCCTGCCATGTGATTTTGATGTTCTTGTACCACAACTTCAAAAAAATCTTTTTCACATTAATATTAATGGTACCCACTGATTATATCCAAGGATATCCCCAAACAATATCCACTTCATCCATATTCATAGCACAAAAATCTGAATGCAATGCATATTTATCCATGGTAATCTTCAAATCTTTAAAAATTTGAATATGTTCACCTTCAACCCGTGTGCTTTGAATATTTTTTGCAACAACTTGCAATCTATTAACCAATTGAAAATTAATAAAATTGTGCCTGCAATTGGGGTTAATAGAAACAATGATCTTTTCTTTATGAATACAACTAGGAACTTGTAATATAGATTTTCCAGATGCAAATAAACCCTTGGTGTATTTGTTAAACTTAATACTGGAATGAGACCACTTGTTTAAATTTTTCTTTTCATATTCTTTATCTGAAAGTGCATGAATCTCTTTATATTTAACTTCATTCCACCATACCCCAGAATCACCCATTAAACTTATCCATGCCATATCTCTCAATAGGTTTCCCCATAATGAATTTATACATTTGATTTATTCTTCAATACTATGACCATCATCATTTCCAGTAAAAATCATCTTGTTGAGAGAAATCTGCAACAAAAACTAGGGTTTAAAAAAATAACTTACTTCGGAAAATCGCGGTTTTTTCTGGAAAAACCCTGGAAATTTGTCGAATTTAAAATGCTCATAACTTTACTTCTTGGACTCTGCTTCCGTTGCTTTTTTTTTTTAAATTGGGTATTTTTCCGAGAGGAATCCAAATATCCAATTATTTTCTACAATTTTTAAGCATCATTTTTCATATCTGAGCCTGGAGTGCGCTGCCCCCTTTTTTATTAAAAACAATAAAGATAACCAAAAATGTATTCCCTTATTTTCCCAAGGAAAGAGATCTGATACCAAATGTTATATACCAATACTATATCTACAAATATGATTCGTAAATAAAGCAATATTAAACACCAAACCATTCAATGAGATACTAAACACAAGAAATAGAGAAAACCCTTGAGGTAGGGTAACACCATATATTAATCCTTAAGGAAGGATGAAACTCCTCAAGCAATACTTGTTTGTACATTAACAATAAACTTCATCACGGAAATACATTCCATACACTTCTTTATATATCATTCTTTATAGAATGAATCTTCTAGAAATCATATTTATTATCTCTAACTATCATAGTGGGCCTGATTTAATACTATAGTGGACCTAGTCCACCTTACATTCAATATCCTCCACTAATAATACATAACCCCATTCCCATTGGGTACCTCCCATATTACCTCCCCAGGTATAGTACACACATCTTGGATGATATGGTGTATGTTTGAGGTACATATTTTGGTACATGGTTGAGGCATATCATGAGTAATATGGAATATTATTGAGGCATATCTTTGGTACATGACTCATGGATGTTATTGGACATGTTTGAGGTATATTTTGGCACATGATTGGTACATTATTTGAGGCATATATTGGTGATGTTAGACATATGTTTTGAGAGATGTTCTTGGTGATCTTGGCATATGGTTTTGATGATGATGATGTATCAGTATCACTGACAATATCAGCGACAAGTTGATTATCAGTGAAAGTGACATTATCAGTGACATAGACAATGATAGTGAACGATTGATGATGATGGTGATGGTGATCATGATGTATCAATATCAATGACAGTGACAATATCAGTGACAATGAAAATATCAGTGACAGTGATAGTAATAGTGACAATGACAGTGATGGTTACAGTACCAATGATAGTGACAGAGAAAGTAACAGTGTCAGTTTGATGATAATGTACCAGGGATAGCAACAGTGACAGGTTAATTCTACACTTATATTTCATGGGGAAAGGAAGGGGCAAGGAAAGGGAGTTGTAGCCTCCTTCCGGTTGGAGCCGGAGAACACAGGGAGTTACAACTTCCTTCAGGTTGGATCCTGTAATTAAGGGGGTCGTAGCCTCCTTCCTATTGGATTCATAGAACATGGGGAGTTGGAATTTCCTTCAGGTTGGAGCCTATAAATTAGGGGGTCATAGCCTCCTTCTAGTTGGAGCTGGAGAATTCAGGGAGTTGTAGCTTCCTTTAGGTTGGATCATGTAAACATGGGATTGGAGCCTCCTTCCAGTTGGTGTTGGAGAACTTTGGAAGTTGTTGCTTCTTATGAATGTAATCTTTGATATATAATAAAGCATTTTGTGGTTTTCTCCCATCTGGGTTTCCACATAAAATAATGGTGTATTGTATATCTGTGTATGATGTGATGCATTTTTTTATGGTTATATGTTTATGATATGTTTAAATGCAATCATAAGTGGAAGAAATCAATGATAAGTTAATGTTCTAATTAAAAGTGCTAAAAAGTGCTCAATATTTGTAGTATTTCACATATAAAATAGTATGCAGAACATAAATAATTAGATAGAAATGGCAAATAAATAATGATATAACCATAACAATACCACAATAATACCAGAATAACACCAGAAAGAGTAATTTGATTACTTAATACAACCAAATATAATTAAGTTATTACTTAATTTAAATTAAATTACTAACTTAATTATACTAAGTTATAACTTAATTATAATTACTAAATATATTTAGTAATAAGTAAGTTATTACTTACTTAATTTAGACTATTTAATATATTAAGTTATTACTTAATATAACTTAATTTAAATTACTAATTGAATTTATTACTTAATGTATTAATTAAAGTATTACTTATCTAAATTAATTAATGATAATACATTAATATAATGTCTAGATTAAAGTATTAATACAATAATATATATTGTAATGTATTAATATAATGTCTAAATTAAAGTATTAATACATTAATATATATTGTAATGTACAAATGTATTAATTAATTAGTAATGTATTAATTAATTAATTAATATTATAAATAGAATACATTAATAAAACACTAATACATTAAAAAATATTAAAGTATTACATTATTTAAAGTAATAATAAGTCAATAAAGTATATACACTCCATTAAAGTAATACATAAATAAAATATTGATACATTAATAAAGTATTGTCATATTAATAATATAGTACTACAATATACAAATAATACCTTATAATAATGTATTAAATCATTATTATAATGTTGAAATATATCATAATTAATATATTTATACATTATTAATTATTAATATATATTAATACTTATGCAAATATTAATATATATATTAACCATAAATTATTATAATATATAAATACATTATAAATAATATATTTATATATTAATAAATAAAATGTTGCTATAATATTAATACACTAATAAATAATTTATTAATGTTAATTGGGTTTAGCTTGGATGGTTGCGAGGAATGATTGTTATCATTTTCACCTGAGTTCAATTCCCATACATATAGCAAGAAATTGTTATTTCAAAGTACTAATAAGTTAATAAAATATTATTAATTAACACATTAATAAAGCACTAAATTATTTAAAAGGTATTAAAGTTTTAATATTACATTAAAGTGATAAAGTAAAAACACATTCATAATACATTATTACATACATACAAAATATTAACCATGACCATGAAAAACCATGATACCAAGGTTGACGTTGGGAAATTTTCGTCACATTGCGATGTTGGGAAATGTTCGTCAATTGCAATGTTGAAAAATGTTCATCAATTGCAATGATGGGAAATATTCCTCACAATACGATGTCACGAAATGTTCTGACATTGCGACATTGAGAAAAGTTCATCACACTGCGACGTTTGGAAATGTTCGTCACATTGCGACGTTGGGAAATGCTCATCACATTGCAATGTTGAGAAATGTTCGTAACATAGTGATGTTGGGAAATGGTCATGACAATGCAAAGTTAGTAAATGTCCGTGACATTGCAACATTGGGAAATGTTTGTCACATTGTTGACGTTCACAATGGTTGGTGTTCATTATGGATGAATTTCACTATGGTTGAACTTGGTTGACCATGAAAATGGTTGACTATGGTTGACCATGGTTGAAAATGGTTAACCATGTTTTATAGTTGTTGTCCATAGGAGACCATGGTTGGCCATGACCATGGTTGACCAAGACTACAGATAACATTCAGATAACGAAATTTGGAATTGTTTTTCACATTATGACAACATGATATTTGCATAACATTGCAACAATGAGGCTATGTTGATGTGATTTTGATGGCGAGGCTATGTTAGTAATATTACGACAATATGGTTATTTTTGTCACATTGCAAGGTAGGGGCTAAGTTCATCATATTGATATGACAAGATAGTTGCATCACAATATGATGAAAGTATATTTGCATCACATTGCAACGATGGGGCTATGTTCATCACATTGTGACAATATGGTTATGTTCAATCAACGTTAGCCATAATTATGTTCGTCACATTACGACAATATGGTTAGGTTCGTCACATCGTATGTTCATTGTATAAGTCTAGTTTCATCACATTGCGACAATATGGTTATGTTTGTCACATTGTGACGACAGGTATATGTTCATCACATTGCGAGGGTAGGATATTTGCATCACATTGAGTAGAAGAGGATATGTTCGTAACATTGCGACGATAGGATAACATTTTTCACATATTGATGATGATAGGGATAGTTTGATGGCAGGGCTATGTTCATCACATTGCCACGAGATGACATTTAAGCAAAAAGTGGTTATGTGCATAAATATTGTATGTTCATTGTATGCCATATGTCTATGTGATGAACATGAATTTCGTATGTTCATCATATTGTGAGAACATGGAATTTATTGTGATGATGGGGCTATGTTCAACAGATTACAACCACAAGACATTGTTTGTCACCTTCTGACGACATGATATTTGCATAACATTGCGACGAGGAGGCTATTTTCATCACATTGCAACGATGAGGCTATGTTTGACATTGTTTGTCACCTTATGATGACAAGATATTTGCATAAAATTATGACGAGGAGGTTATGTTCATCCCATAGTGACGTTTGGAAATGTTTGTCACATTGTGACATTTGGATATGCGTGTCACATTGCAACATAAGGAAATCTTCCTCACATTGCGATGATAGATCGATGTATGCCACATTTCAATGTTTTTGTGTGTTCAACACATTGCAACATTTTTTCCCTATTGCGTCTCCATGGCTATGTTCATCACATTGCGATGTTAGTTTATGTTTGTCACATTGCAATGTTGCTATGTTCGTCACAATGAGACATCGAGAGATGTTCGACATATTGTGTTGTTGGTAAGTGGTCGTAACAATGCGAGGACAATGGAAATGTTCACATTGCAATGTTGGAAAATGTTCATCAGAATGTGACAAAGGACAAATTTTGTCACATAGTGATGTATGGTCATGAGTGTAACATTGTGAGGTTTATGTAAGGAATTGCAATGTTGGGCTATGTGTGTTATGCTATGATTTGAGTTTTATACATTGTGATGTAGGATTTTTGTTTGTCACACACATTATGGCATTGGAATAGATTTGTCAGATTCTGACAATATGTTATGGTTGTCACATAGTGACATCAAGAAATGTATGTCTCATTGCAATATTGGGCTATGTTTGGAAAATTGTGACATTGGGTTCTGCACATCAAAATGCGATAAATGGTTATGTTCGTTGCATTGTGACATTTGGAAATGTTTTTCACATTATGACATCAGGATATGTATGTGACATTGCAACATAAGGACATGTTTGTCACATTGTAATAAATTTTGCAATAAATTTTACGAAGAAAGCTAATTCTAATGGGAAAGATGATTAACTTCACAGTTAACTGAGATTTATCCTCAAATAATAAATATTCCAAACCTAGTTTCCCAGTAACATGATAGCATATAATATTACACCAATACGAGGAGGTGAAGATAGATCAATAATAATATATCAAATTTGATTAATTAAACTATTTATAAATTGTCTTGTGTGCTGAAACGGAACTTAAAACTTGTGGACCAATTATTTGGCATTCCATAAACAAATTATTTGTAAGTCCATAATCACAGTGGAAGAAAAAATTGGCATTACCAGTGTATCATCGTTTTTAACCCACTACTTTAAATGTTAATATATCATTTATAAAACCATGACATTACAATCACACAAAAACCAGACTGATTTTACTTATAAGACTCCTCGTGCATTTGATAGTATGGCTGGTGGATTTGATTGTATCCTTACTTAGAATTTGGGGATCACATAGTTCGCATCAGAATTTGGGGATCACAACCAAGGTTCTCTTGATTATACTACCCTCCTACTCCTAGTCGTGCCATTACCCATAATCATTTACGTGGAAATCATGATATAAGAGTATTGTGATCAATGGAGATGGCAGATTAATTCAATTATTTTTAACTAATAAAAAAAAATTAAGATATCCATGAGAAATAAATACATACACCATTCCAAGGAAGCATGGGATGCAGTGAACCCTGGAGAGAAAGGATTGAAATTCTCCGTTGAGGATTGAGCGTGGCATTCATCATGCGTCTAGCTTAACCACCCGTGTTAATTGAAACACATCATGCGTCCATCTTAACCATCGCTTCGTGGCAATGCTTCACCTCCAACTCTTACATCCCACGCTTCACATCCATATATTCGTGTTCATTGTTATCCATATAATTAAATCTGAGCTAAATACCCACCGCTTCACATCGTGGCAACGCTTCACATCCAACGCTTTACGTGTCAACGCTTTCCATCCATAAATCTGTATTAATTAAAGTATTAATTATATAAATTAATTAATGATAATACATTAATATAATGTCTAAATTAAAATATTAATACAATAATATATATTGTAATGTATTAATATAATGTCTAAACTAAAATATTAATACATTAATAATATATATTGTAATGTACAAATGTATTAATTAATTAATTAATATTATAAATAGAATACATTAATAAAACACCAATACATTAAAAAATATTAAAGTATTTAAAATACATTAAAGTATTACATTATTTAAAGTAATAATAAGTTAATAATATATATATACTCCATTAAAGTAATACATAAATTGAATATTGATACATTAATAAAGTAATATCATATTAATAATATAGTACTACATTATACAAATAATCCCTTATAATAATGTATTATAATAATAAGTTAATAAAATATATATACTCCATTAAAATAATACATAAATTAAATATTGATACATTAATAAAGTAATATCATATTAATAATATAGTACTACATTATACAAATAATACCTTATAATAATGTATTAAATCATTATTATAATGTTGAAATGTATCATAATTAATATATTTATACATTATTAATTATTAATATATTTATTAATATATTAACCATAAATTATTATAATATATAAATACATTATAAATAATATATTTATATATTAATAAATGAAATGTTGCTATAATATTAATACACTATTAAATAATTTATTAATGTTAATTGGGTTTAGTTTGGATGGTTGCGAGGAATGATTGTTATCCTTCCCACCTGAGTTCAATTCTCATACATATAGCAAGAAATTGTTATTTCAAAGTACTAATAAGTTAATAAAATATTATTAATTAACACATTAATAAAGCACTAAATTATTTAAAAGGTATTAAAGTTTTAATATTACATTAAAGTTATAAAGTAAAAACACATCCATAATACATTATTACATACATACAAAATATTAACCATGACCATGACAAACCATGATACCGAGGTTGACGTTGGGAAATTTTCATCACATTGCGATGTTGGGAAATGTTCGTCAATTACGATGTTGAAAAATGTTCATCAATTGCAATGATGGGAAATATTCCTCATAATGCGATGTCACGAAATGTTCTGACATTGCGACGTTGAAAAATGTTCATCACACTGCGACGTTGGGAAATGTTCATCACATTGCGACGTTGGGAAATGCTCGTCACATTGCAATGTTTAGAAATGTTCGTAACATAGTGATGTTGGGAAATGGTCATGACAATGCAAAATTAGTAAATGTTCGTGACATTGCAACATTGGGAAATGTTTGTCACATTGTTGACGTTCACAATGGTTGGTGTTCATTATGGATGAATTTCACTATGATTGAACTTGGTTGACCATGAAAATGGTTGACTATGGTTGACCATGGTTGAAAATGGTTAACCATGTTTTATAGTTGTTGTCCATAGGAGACCATGGCTGGCCATGACCATGGTTGACCAAGACTACAGATAACATTCAGATAGCAAAATTTGGAATTGTTTGTCACATTATGATAACATGATATTTGCATAACATTGCAACAATGAGGCTATGTTCATGAGATTGTGATGGCGAGGCTATGTTCGTAATATTGCGAAAATATGGTTATTTTTGTCACATTGCAAGGTAGGGGCTAAGTTCATCATATTGAGATGACAAGATAGTTGCATCACAATATCATGAAAGGATATTTGCATCACATTGCAACGATGGGGCTATGTTCATCACATTGTGACAATATGGTTATGTTCAATCAAGGTTAACCATAATTATGTTCGTCACATTACGACAATATGGTTAGGCTCGTCACATCATATGTTCATTGTATAAGGCTAGGTTCATAACATTGCGGCAACAGGTATATGTTCATCACATTGCGAGGGTAGGATATTTGCGTAAAATTATGATGAATGGATATTTGCATCACATTGAGAAGAAGAGGATATGTTCATAACATTGCAATGATAGGATAATGTTTTTCACATATTGATGATGATAGGGATAGTTTGATGGCAGGGCTATGTTCATCACATTGCCACGACATGACATTTAAGTAAAAAGTGGTTATGTGATGAACATAAATAGTGTATGGTCATCGTATGTCATATGTCTATGTGATGAACATGAATTTCATATGTTCATCATATTGTGAGAACATGGCATTTATTGTGATGATGGGGCTATGTTCAACAAATTACAACTACAAGACATTGTTTGTCACCTTCTGACGACATGATACTTGCATAACATTGCGATGAGGAGGCTCTTTTCATCACATTGCAATGATGAGGCTATGTTTGACATTGTTTGTCACCTTATGATGACAAGATATTTGCATAAAATTATGACGAGGAGGATATGTTCATCACATTGTGACGTTTGGAAATGTTTGTCACATTTTGACATTAGGATATGTGTGTCACATTGTAACGTGAGGAAATCTTCCTCACATTGTGATGATAGATCGATGTACGACACATTTCAATGTTTTTGTGTGTTCAACACATTGCAACGTTTTATCCACATTACGTCGGCATGGCTATGTTCATCAAATTATGACGTTAGTTTGTGTTTGTCACATTAAAATGTTGCTATGTTCGTCACAATACATGGAGAGATGTTCGACATATTGTGTTGTTGGTAAGTGATTGTAACAATGCGAGGACAGTGGAAATGTTCACACTGCAATGTTGGAAAATGTTCATCAAAATGTGACAAAGGACAAAGTTTGTCACATAGTGATGTATGGTCATGAGTGTAACATCGTGAGGTTTATGTAAGGAATTGCAATGTTGGGCTATGTGTATTAGACTGTGATTTGATTTCTATACATTGTGATGTAGGATTTTTGTTTGTCACACACATTATGGCATTGGAATAGATTTGTCATATTCTGACAATATGTTATGTTTGTCACATAGTGACATCAAGAAATGTATGTCTCATTGCAATATTGGGCTATGTTTAGAAAATTGTAGCATTGGGTTCTACACATCAAAATGCGATAAATGGTTATGTTCGTTTCATTGTCACATTTGGAAATGTTTGTCACATTTTGACATCAGAATATGTATGTGACACTGCAACATAATTACATGTTTGTCACAATGTAATCAATTTCGCAATAAATTTTACGAAGAAAGATATTTCTAATGGGAAAGATGATTAACTTGTAAAATTATATGAACATTTTCAAGATCAAGTATAAAACTGTATGTAGTAATACATATGTTATAAATATATTTAATTTGAAATTATGTTGAACATTTTCAACATCTAATTAAATGTATGTAATAATTGAGTTATCTTAAATGAAGTTTATAGAACCAATTTCAAATTAATTATATTTTCTTTTAATATAAAAA
>JASDQU010686541.1:37840-53650 GCA_032191745.1 Picea mariana
GCACGAGGCCTTGCTTAAGCAACACTGCAATGAGCCTCTTTCCCATAGGGTTTTGATTCTAGGGCCCTGCCATTGCAACACTCTAGAACCCTTCCCTCTCGTCTTTAGCCTGTTACCCCTTCAATCTTGTGTCCTCTCCTTTATTGACTCCATATACCTTTATGCACTGATCTTAGGCACACAACGTTGAGGTCATAGTGTCCAAAACCACTCTCAAAACTTTGAATTTTGAAACCCTAACTAACAAAATAGCCTAGATAAGGCTGACGTCAACCTTGAATAATCCATCTTGATGCAGGCATTTTTAATGATAAGCAATTGAATGATGATTTAAAGCATTTATTGAGTAAAGTGTTGGTTGGATACATTGTTGGCTTGATCATCTTGATGGTTATTAATGAATTGATGCTTTTTCCATAGCTAATTGATAAAACATTGACCTCATTGATATGTATTATTTTTACATTGCTTATTAATTGATATCGGATAGTCATTGAAGTACTAACCCATTGAGTTATAACCTGCATATATGTTGTATTATTGTTGTCTTGTTCTTGGCAGGTGTTTTCATTTGGGCATACACTTCTTTATTGGCTAATTAGCTGGACTGTCTAACCTTGGTGGTAACCTGTGAGGGGAAAACTTTAATCTTGACTTTATACCTTTGCCTCTTCAAAACCCCAGGTTATCGGGGACGTCTCCCCTGGGTTAACCTCCCTAAAAAGAAAGAACCTCCCCATTGAGGTGACATTGGGTGGGGAAGGTTCCTGTTACGCTAGTTTGGCCTCAATTCTCTAGCCATTTGACCTAGCTACAAACTGTGCGATAATAGCCCCCATTGTTGGAAAAGTGATTCTACGACCACTGGTTTAAGAGGGAGGGGAGGGAGGCGTTGTTTTCCAACAAAGAACTAACACAGTTGATAGGATTTGACATATAGATGCACGTTGGAGAAGATAGTGGGCTAGTAATATCCTACCCTTAAAATTTTATGGGTAATGGTGCAGGCAACAATATGATCCCCACAATAGCCCGAGTGAAATTCTGCAACCAGCTTGTTTGCTTCCTCCTTATTCACACATTTGAGAGTTACCCCATCGAGGTTTCTCCATCCAAGACCATCTTGTGTCAGACAATACTTCATAGCCTTGAGCCTTAGAGATATTCTCTTATGATCGAATACATTATTAGGACAAGTGAGATTTTTCAAATAGTAAATAAGGTATGAATACCATTTATCATCCTCAATTTCACTTATGACAACATTGATTTTCTCTTTTCTCCCATTTCGATATATTCTTGATTGATTTCCGTCAACATTTTGGCTAACCCTTGGCCTTCGATTATCTTGGATGGCTTGATATCCAAATCGTATTCCTGTATATTTGAGACCCATTTTTCTCTTGATCCGAGATAGTCTTATTGTAATAAAACATCCTTTACAACCAGGTAAGGGACAAAAGCTTTAATCTTGTTATATCCCATGTATGTTCTGAAATGCTTGAGGGATTTTACAAGGGCATAAGCTTATTTCTCTGCAATGGTATAGTTTATTTTTGAGTCTCTAAGGGATTTTCTCATGAAAGAAATCAATTGTTCATCTTCTTGATCATTCTTTTGCAAAAGAACTCCTACGATGGTATCTCTTGAAGCAAAGGAGAAAATGATGAAATCTTTAGAAAAGTTTGGGCTTATTAAGATAGGGGAAATGGTTATTTCCTCTTTGATATGTTGAAAAATCTTCTTTCCGTCGTCGTCCCACTCAAAACGAACATCCCTTTTTAATAAGACATTTATAGGCTTCACGAATTCAACGAAGTTCGGGATGAACCTTCTTATGAAGTTGATCTTACCAAAGAAAGATTGTAAGGACTTATTGTCTTTAGGGAGAGGGATTTTCTCTATGAATTCAATTATAGAAGGATCCAATGAGATTCGATCCTTGGAAATGATATGCCCCAATAATCTCCCTCTATCTACACCAAAGTTTGACTTCTTTGGATTAAGAGAAATACCATACTCTTTACACCTTTGAAAAATCATCCTTAAATGTTGGATATGTTGAGTTATTTTCTTGGAGATAGCGGTCAAGTCATCTTGGTATATTTATATGAGTTTTCCGATTAAATCCCTGAAATAATAATCCATAGCACATTGAAAGGTGGCTCATGTATTGGTTAATCCAAAAGGAATTCTCAAATACTTATAAGTTCCCCAAGGAGTAGTGAAAGCGGTCTTAAGCTGGTCATCCTCCTTTACCAACACCTGGTTATATCCTAAAAATCCATCAAGCATGGACATCATTTATGCTCCAGTGACCCTTTATAAAATGTACTCCATGTTAGACAAGGGGTAATTATCCTTAAGTGATTCTTGATTCAAATTTCTGAAATCGACACATATCCTAATCTCACCATTATTTTTCTAGACAATAATGGGATTGGATATCCAGGATGAGTACCTAATAGGCTCAATTATCCCTGCCTCAACCATCTTTTATAACTCCTTTTGGAATTGTGGTGCAACCTTTGGATTCATCTTTCTGAACTTCTGCTTGAAATTTTTTGTGCCTTCCTTGAGGGGAATAGCATGATGTATAACATCTTCTCGGTAAGCATTCATATCTTCATACAACCAAGCAAAAACATCCTTAAATTATCTGATGAGAGATATCAACTTCTCCCTTTTGTTGGAGGATGTCCCTTTTCCAAAATTAAACATTTTCGGGGATTCCTTGGTGCCAATATTAAAATCAACGATCTCATCATTGATTTTTCTTGACATCTTCCCATTATACATGCCATTTTGATCAAACAATATTTCTATGTGGATGATTCCCTTGGGCAAGGTTCCATCAGGTAGATCTATAATCTCATGTTTTCTTCCTCGACCAAAAGGTTTATCTGAGTTTCTGAGACTTCACCATTATTTTGGAGAAAATGTAAGATTTGGTGCTCATTATCAAAGACCTGCCATGACTCCAAGTTGTCAGGTATTGAGGGCCTAATGTTTACTTCTACTTTGTAGAGACAAATCTCTTTGAAATGTTGCAAAGTAGAAGCAGATACTGTAAGGTTGTTTGCTAGATTATTTTCTTCTCTAGGGATAGCCTCAATTAAAAAGTCATCAAATTTTTTCATGGCATCCCAAACAACGTCTATGTATTGTTTCAACCTTGGGTTCTTTGTGGAAAAATTCCTATTGATTTTTGAAACAATCAAATCTGAGTCCCCTCTCATGTGTAAGGATTTGATGTTCATATCAATAGCGAGGTTCAAACCCAAAATGAAGGCTTCATATTCGACTATGTTGTTAGTGCAATTGAATTCAAGTTTGTATAAGAAAAGGGTAACCTCTTTGTCTGGTGATATTAGGACCACCCCAACACTTGACCCTAAACTTGAGTGTGAACCATTGAAATCCAAACCAAACATCCATCTCTTTTCTCTTCATATTTAATAAAAAAGTTTGCCAAGATAAAGGTGTTGTTGATTCCTTCGTTGAGAACTTGATGGGATGAACTAATGCAGTCTTTGACTGTTTCGATAGTAACCCCTTTATGGTTTTCATATTTTTTGATGGCTTCTTTTGGTCCAATTTTCAAGGTGAGAGGTTCCTTTTTCTTACTACGTGGAGACAAAATCTCCTAAACATACTGCAATAAACTCTCTTCTGCCTTTTGTGCTGCGAGGTTTTTCTCACTTTCTAGCCTTTCTTCCACAGGAGGAGACATTGTTCTAGATTTTGGATTTCCCCCCTTTTTCATAAAACTTGTTATTTGACCAACAAATTTGTTGGTAGCTTCTCTTTTCTCCTTATGCAAGTGGGCCTTGGTGACATGTAGAAGGCTGGGAGGCAAATTGATAAGGCTAGTAACTTGATTTATTTGTGTGACCTATTCAATGAATCCTTCATCTTGATAGTAAGAGGAAGTTAGGTTTTCATCCATTTCACATGCCCTTTATTGGGATTCAATCAAGGTAGAAGGTAGATTCTCTTCTATTAGACGACCACAAGGGTCATTTATGGTTGAAATGTAAAACTTGAGAACAATATTCTTAGTAGGCTTGTAATCTCGGGGAAAGCTTTTCACAAGAGTGTTGAATCGGTCATCAAAAGAATGCATGCTTTCCCTCAGAGTCCTCTTGCATTGATAGAGTTTATCATAAAGGGACATGAAATATTTTCTTTTGTGAATCTCTTAATGAAAATATTTTGAAAGACATCCCAGTTGGTAATTTTCCCTGGTGAAATATTATCATACCATTCTTTGGCCTTCCCAATGAAAGAATACGATAAAAATATCCTAATTACATCTTCATGTTGGTCATAGGGTTCAAAAGCACTAAGAAAGGAATCCAAATAATTTTCGGTCATAGTCAAGTCTTGTCCTGAAAATGTGGGAAGCCATTCCTTGAAACCCTTTGGGATCTTATGAGGTGATCCGTGGATGTTTATCATATCTAAAGGCTTGTACACATCCTTGACCCACTACTTTTGGAAAGTGCTTGGCGAAAAAGGTATGGATGAAGTTGAAGGGCTTGGGGAGGCAAGAGAGGGAAAGGATCAAGAGGTTTGGATACATTTTTTAGACGTTTAGGTGGAGGTGGGGTGCTAGGGTAGTCCATCTGCTTGATATTTGTCACGATGGGTTCCAAGATAGTGGAGTCGCCAGATGAGATTTATGAGCAGCTCACCAATAAAGGGAAAGGGAACTTCCCTCAAGTGGAGTTTCCAGGAAAGCTAGGGTAAAATATTTGGGATCAAAGCTTGCCAAAGTATCGTTAGGGAACGAAAGAGGATTCAAAATCCTCCCCGACAATGATGCCAAAATGTTATCACACAGATTGTAGGTTGGGAAAATCTTGACCCAATCCACAAGTGTGAGACGAATACATGATTATATACCCATTATCACCTTAGATAGATACTCCCCTCACTTTAGTGATGATAAGTCACCACAAGAGGGGGATCCCAATGACCTTAGGGGGAATGAGACATAAAGTGGAAGAATGGTGAAACCCCTATAGTTCAATTTTGGAAGTGGAAAGAGGGTTAGAAAAAGAGCCTTGTTGATGAGGGGAGGTTTCCAAAGTGTAGTGTACCTGCAAGAGAATGTTGAACCTGCCCAAGACAAGACAATTTATCAAAATATAATCCTAATATGTCCTAAATTGCAACAATATATAAGTAGATAACATTTCAATACTTAAGTACAAAATTTGATGGTAAGATAGGGATGCTAAATGATGTTATCATAAAAGTACAAAGGCAGCCCTATGGCTGTAGCAAACAATTGCTACAACAACAATATCTACCCACCAAAATTGGCACACAATCCACCCAAAAGATAGCCAATGTCAAGTAGAATTAGTATGGAAGCTTGTAAGCAAATTTCAATGGTAGATTAGTGAGTTATGAGAGAATTTAAAAGTGTTTTTCTGCAGCCCTAATGGATCTATAATTCAATTAATTGCAAAAGAGAATCACAAGGATAGGCTAGATTCCCTAGTGGCTCAATCAATCTTATAACAAGTAAAATTTATTTCATTTTGAACAAATGCAATATCTCCAAAAATCACGTATTTCAATGCAATGATTTTATTTCTCCAATGCAAGTAGATGAATTTCTACTATATTGGATTATGGAGTCTTGGATGTAAGATTTATACTTACTACTTCCCTAGGGGTGTAATCCCTTTTACTCCCTAGAGAAAGCAAATCCAACAAGGTAAATGCAGGAGGGTGCAAGCCCTTTTACTCCTAGAGACCTTTAAAAAATGACTTATCCAACAACAATTATGATAGACTTGGTGGAGGGTGTAAACCCTTTCACTCCTCCAAGGGTTATAACAAGAATAACTATGATATAAGAGGAAATCACCAATAATATTCAGAAATTCCTTACCAATTCCAATAGAAAACATGCAAAACCCTTCTCTACCAAGTAATTTCCATCAACATGCAAAAGAAAAGCCTCCAAGAAGGTAGCATACCACTTTTGCTCCATAATAGAAAAGATAAGCATCCACAAATTTGCACAAGAGAGAGAGATAGAACAAATTCCCTAGAAGGGCACAAATTTCAGCCAAGTATGTAATTCTCAAGTGAGAGATTTATGATAAAATGAAATGTCTTAGGTCTCTTTTTATAGGAGGCATTTAAAATTATTTTGTCCACATATTATTAGGGTAAAAAAAAATTAGGGAGGCCAACCTCTTCTAATTTCCCCTTTACAATTTAAATTTAATTTCACACAAGAAAGAAAACCCTAAAGATGACATCATATCCCCTAGGGGTGACATTTTGGCACATAGTGAAATTCGTTGAGCAATGTGAGGGATTCTTTGGCCCTCAAAAGACCATGTTTTCCATGAGCTAGGGTTCATACTCATCAAATCATGCCACCTCTTCATCAAGCCATCACCACCATCATCAAACCCTATCCCCCAATGTGACGTCAATCCCTAAAAGGTGACGTTTTGACCTTCCAAGGTCAAACGTTGGGCTAAGTGGGGATATGTATCATTGTCTAATATTCATTCTCATGCCTCCAAAGGAAACATTAATCATCTATTTGATCTGAAGATGTGGGTCATGGCATCCAACCCGTGGGATTCCTGCCCCAACGAAGGCTCAAGCTAGGTTTGTTCCTCCACAAACGTCCATCAAACAAGGTCCTGCAAAGACAAGTGAATTCTCCCTCCAAGGGTCTCAAGTCAAACGTATCATGCCAAGTGAAATCACAATTAATACAAGAGCCACCTAAACATGTGCATCAAATCCACGCTTTCAAATTAAAGTTCTCAAAGACCATATGCAATTGGTCACGTTTAGATATGGGAGGGGTGTCACAATACCCTATTGGGTGAACCAATTCCTCAAATAGGGGATGTTACTAGGGATGATCCTCTCTAGGTCATGTAATGTATATGAGTTGGAAGGGGTTAGAATTCTAGGCTTAGGGATTCATGACATACAAGGGCTCATATTGTCTCATTTATGGGTGCCTTTGTAGAGGCTGGCTTCCCTTCGTCCGTGATGCATTATTTTTCCAAGCCCTTCTTTGCCATTAATTTATTAGAATGTTTCCAAGTTGAAGCTAAGGTGACACTTCTACCTAAGAATGAAAAAAATTTCCCATATTAAAGTTACCTTGGTCACATGGTGCTTCCCCAAGTTGAAGACAATGTGTGGGAATTCTACCTAAGCATAAAAAACATTGCCCACACACGCTCTACCTTGGTTGGCCTTTTGATTAATTATTTATTTTATGGGTCCCTTAACTTTTTGTGAGAAACATTTCATTGTTCTCGAGATCCATGGGAGATCATATGGAGGGTTTATGATTGGATTTTATCTTCTACTAACTACAAGCCTCTCGACCTTCATCCCCTTCTTCCCGTGAAATGAGGTACAAGCACTTCTTAGGTCAATGTGGCTTGAAAACCTAAAATATTGGGACATGGAGAGGAACAAGTGATGTAAAATGGTAAGGATGGATTGGGATGGTATGATGAACCTTTGAGAAGACCCCGATCGCAACCATTTCCCTATGGGTGGCCACTTACTAGGGAACCATGACACTCACCAAGTTGAAACAAGATCAAAAGCATAATGTATAAGCAAATGTTCTATAATCAAAAGAAGCTTTAATGAAACATATTGAAATGTCTAAATTATTAAGGTGATACTTACCACAATACCTGACTTGTACCTCATGGAGCAAGACCCACTGTCTTCTGGAAGCAATTTGATGTGGTGAATGTCATCATTATGAATCAAATAAGTATGGTGGTGGAGCGGGTCTCTATCTGTGTATGTGGACATTGTCAGTCAATCCATCTCTCGGTACTCCATGTCTGCAACCTGAGGGCCTCGAGACATCATCTCTTTAGTTATCCATAGAAATGGGGGATAACACACCCAACCGTATATTTGTTGCTCCAAATATCAGAAACAAATCACCCTCTAGTTGGGACTACAAATCCACAAGAAAAGGGTGTCTCTAATTTCCACTCATAACCCAATATAACCCACAATAGAATAGTTTTTCCTATAGTTATCCCAATCCTCTAGCTCTCTTCCTCTCAACCTGCGCAACCTAAGGAATTGGATCTCCTTTCACTACACACGGTCCCTCAATCCTTCCCACTTCTCTCCATGTCTCTAGCATAGATTGGTTAGGAACCTCTCTTGTTGGGTACTCTAGGGATGTTAGTTGCAATATGAAAATATCATAGTAGCAAGCTCACTTGTTGCTGGGGTAATATTTCACATATAATTTCACTCTCTAGGCCTAACAACCTACTTCTTCATGAATATATATCTCCAACAAGCTACCAAACATATCCACCATGGTTTCCTTCAAGCTCAATCATTCTACACTTGCTCCAAAAAATTCATGTAAAAACTACCCACCATAGCCTTTTCGAATTTCTCTTTTTCCCATGCACGTTGACTCTCACATTCCCCAATGTTGATTGTACTCACCTCCGTGCTCTCAATAAATATGTGAAGTGAATTTTTACACTAACCCTCTTACATGCATTTAACGATTGGGGCTTAGATATACTTAAGATGAAATTAGAAGTTTCATACACAACAATGATTTTAGGAAGGTGGGTTGGGGTTAATACACCTGAATAATTCCCCCTTGGACCCCCTCTTAGACCTTCCCCTCTCTTGTGGAAACTTAGCCCCCGTTACTCTATCCATGTCCATTTGTAGCTGGCGTTACATTTTATTTTATTATTACGATGTACAATGTTCACATATTACATAGTCAGGTCGACGAACATACATCATATTAACATTATACATCACTAAAATGTGGATGTTACATAATCCATATAGAAATATAATCCCTAGCTCTATACTAATATAAACCCTAACCCATATGTTGATGTAACTCAACCTAGATATTGATATAACCCCTAACCATTATACTAATATAATCCCTAACCCCTTACCCATAACCCCAAATATAGCACTTAACATTGTTCCATACTAATAAAACCTCTAACCATTAATATAACCACTAATCATATACTAATATAACTTTTATAGGCTATACTAATATATCCACTAATCAATTTTCCATGTGTTAGCACCAGGAGTTGTTCTTATACTACTTTAAGAACAAGCCCAATACTCATCAGAATTTGAATAATTAAATCAATTTTATGGTTGGTGGATCAACAAGAAAGAGCAAGAAAGAGGGCAACAGACTGCCTGCAGAGACATTACATTGGACATGGAGTCATAAACACCCTACARATCAAAGGCAATCAATTTGCATACTAGAAAAAATGGATATGTAATGATGAACAAAAGAATGGAGTAGATGACACTAAGAAAAATATTCATCAAGTAGTGATCCTCTCTTCAAAATGAATTAAAAGAATATTTGAACATAAATCCTGAAAGGAGGTAATCACTGCAAATCCTTTGCAGCTCATGAATTCTCCTACCCATGGACAACCATTGATATTCAATACCTACAATATATTCGAGCAATAGGATGACAAAATAAATGAAAAACAAAGAATACAATCTGATAAACAACTCTCGTGAATATTTAATGGCAGAAAATGTGATTACAAACAAGCCCTTAAGCTTACAAATAAGCAGCTAAACTGCTCTTCAAGCTCTCTCCTCTCTTGGATCATGAACTAAACCCCTTCATAAAAAAAAAAAATTCTATATATAGTGCATCATTCCTTCCTACTCCAAAGAGGTAGAATCCTAAGTGGTTGCATTGTATTCCCTTTTCTCTAGGAGATGTTACAACAAGGTGAAACATAAAATCCACCCAACTCCTGTTTTTTTGGATCTTGTCTATTGTGATAAATTGCTTTTGAAACATGTCATGCTGCTTGATCTAGTGATATAAAACATGCCCCTCATGTCCAAATATCTCCTAGGAAACCATTCAAACCCCCTCAGACAGGTGGCAACCCTTCTACAAATCGAATTTATTAGACTGTTAGAGTTTGCAGTGCAATTGCAGGATTCCCTACAAACTTTCCTGTAGGTGATGTTTTCAACTTGTCTCCCCAACGAAGAACTGGGTCAGGATGATTTTTGGTCAAAAAGTCAAATAATTATGTTTCTCCTCCACAAAAAAATTTAGAAAAAACCAATTTGTATATTTCAAGATATGATGAAAATACGACTTTGTTGCTTACTAATTTGTTGCAAACTGCTTTAATTTAGCAGTTCACAACGCCTCTGCAGGATGTGTTGCGAACTTTCTTGTAGGTGTCATTTTGTATTCAAAACATATCAGTTGCGACCAAAAATGTGCAAGAAACCTTAAAAACCTTAGCTAATTCCTACTACAACCTCAAGGTGTCCTCTTTGCATCTTCTCACAAAAAACCAAGCAACCCACTCTTTGAAATCCTTCCTTGAAAAATGGTTCATAATTTATAAGTTGCAGGTCATGGGGCACAACCTTGATAATTTCTCTCCCGTTGTGAACCTTCTTACCTTGCTGACTATCCATGATAGTTGTTTGAAAACCATTTACCCTTTTACAACAATTTTTATATGATTTATGATGAAAACAAGAATATTTAGGGTTTTTTATTTGAATTTTGAACAATTTAGGATTTACTGAATGAAGTATTCATGTAAAAAAACAATGTGAGAATGAAAGGACTGCAAGTAGAAGATGAGAGTAAAAAACAAAATCCTAAACTGGATGAGGCTGCAATCAGGAAAAAATTCGTGGCAATTCTGTGTAAAACAGAGGATTCACAGCACGATCCTTGAGTTTGCAGTGCACAATCAAGTTTGCAGCGCACAATTTTAGACTAGGTTTTAATGAAAAAGGTTTGCAAAAATCCCAAGTCTGAAAAGGAAAATGGATTTGAAAAAGATTAAATCTCAGACCTGAGTGAAATCACAGTCAAGGAGGGTTTTGTCAAGTGAGAAAACAAAGGGTTCACAACACCTTAAATGTATACAATTTGTAGCAATATCAGGAAAATGTAGTGGATAAGGTCACTGCTACAAGAAATGGCTACAAATTGGTCTTATTGGTATAAAGTAGGAAACTTGAATTTGCAAAGTTTTAAGATACCAATAATATAGGTTTTTTATTAGTACAATGAGTTTGCAGCGCAGATACTATGCAACAGTTTGCAACGCACAGAAAAAAAAAATAGGGACTATAATCCAATATAATAAACCTTGATACAATGCAATTGACTATTAAAAAAAGGTAACTGGTATATCTAAAGTTTCAATTGTTGTCTCATGAGTTAAACTGGTAGTTTCCTGGAAGCCTTTAATCCACCTTCATCTGCTACAGGTAATTCACAACGCCGTAATTCAAACCAATTTGCAGCGCGCTATATTCAAATGGATAAACCTGCCTCTTGAAACCGGCTTGAAGAACATGATGAATAAATGGCACTGAAAACAATAATATACCCCTTGCCACATTTCCAAAGTATAATGATATGTGATTAGTGCATGAGGTACTTTCTTGAGTTGTTGCGAACTTTCAGGAGAGTTTGCAACATGTTGACTTGACACATGACTTGACCCCCAAATGGTTAGATACGACATGAAAACCCCTTGTATACATTTTTGAGACACAACACTTTGATAATGATGACCTTTAAATATAACCTCTAACCCATATACTAATATAACCCCTAACCCATATACTAATATAGCCTTTAATAGTTTAATAATAACCCATAACTCGTAATCCATGTTCTATAATCCATGACCACTAACCCCATATTAATATTGAACCTAACCATTAGCATAATCCCTAACATATATATTGATATAACCCATAACCCATAACCCCTATACCAATATAATCCTTAACTCCTTCACTAATATAAATACAAACCCATAAACTAATATATCCACTAATCCCTAATTGCAACCCCTAATATAGCCCTAACTACATACTAATATATCAGAGTGATAATTAAGCAATGCTATGAATGTGCTAATGTCTTCTTATTGCACTAACAAAGCATGGTCATGGATGTGTATAACCCACTTTGGTTTAGGTGTGCTAACATGGATGGGCAACTCAATGGATAATTTTTGTGTGTGTGTGACTGGTGAAATAAAAAACTAGTCGGGAATGTACTCATGTGACATGTGGTCATGTTATCAGAATGCTACCGCTATAACCTACATGAATTCCAATGCAACACACAAGGTAAGTCGAGGGTTTTGAATCAGTGACTTCACATAACAAAGTGCCTTAACAATACACCCCATTACCAACTGTTCTACACCTCGGCGGAAACTCAATGGATGATTATAAAGGAATCCAGACAATAATATTAAATCATCGTATTCTTTCTCTTTGACTATCCATATTTCCCAAATTTACACTTACGTATTACTCGGTATGGAAAAATATATGCAAATTGTTTCATATTTCCTCGAGTAAATATTATTTATACATTGAATTTTATTGCAATGGTATTTTTATTCAATTCATTTGTATTATTCATTGTTGGTTGATATATATATAAATCAGTTGTGAAGCTCCATGTTGTTCATGCTATTGTTGTACAAACTTATTTAGTTAATGATAATTTAGAATTGAGTTACTACCCAATTTACTATGCTAATGTGTATCAATATGACGTGAATCCATTGATGTTCATGTTTGATTAACTTTATTCTCTATCTAGCTATAATCAAGTGATTGTAAATGCAATGCTAGTGATCCCAATTGTTTCTATGTATGTGTTATTTTTTCTAGGTGGACATGTTCGGATCAAATTGGTATCAGAGCTTCATTTTTCACATAGTTGTTGAAATACTACACAATTTATGGTCATTATTCACTCTTATATGAAGAAAGAAATGAAGGACATATTATTGAGCTACGTTGAACTACTCAACGCTAAATTTTCTAGCCTTAATATGTATTTCAATTCTATAGGTAGACAACTAATGAATATCACAACTTCATTGTATAATTTGACAAATTATGTCATAACATTACAAATGATCATCCAACAACAAAAATATGGAATAAACCCCAACACAAAATTGAGTAGTATTAAAGGAGGTCAAATTTTGAATATAGGTTTTTGTCTTGAGGAAACCAAGGTGGAGATTTCACTCTATGATGGTAATATGGATGCCTTATTACTTGACAATTAGTTGAGGTAGT
Organism: Picea mariana; assembly: GCA_032191745.1. Lineage (NCBI taxonomy): Eukaryota > Viridiplantae > Streptophyta > Pinopsida > Pinales > Pinaceae > Picea > Picea mariana. The sequence goes on from JASDQU010686541.1 coordinate 51,008, forward strand.
TAGTTTCCTTTATCAAAGTTAAACAACTCACAAATGAACATTGTGTCCTTCACAAAGCTACACATGCATGAAGAAGCTTTGCTTTGGTGGGAGAATTTATGTGAGCGTAGTGTGTCCCTTGGTTCCACACAAACCATTACTTGGGACAATGATATTTAAATCCTTAATCAAAGACAATCTCTATCCCATCAACTATTGGAAGCCAAAATAATGACAATAATGACAATATCTATGACAAAAATCCAATTGAATGATAAATGCTTACATCTAGGAGTCCAACCACTCGAAATTTATGTAAGAATGAGGGARAATTGTTTTTCCCTTGTAACCAAGTTTATTGGTGTATTGATCATGCAATTTATGAAGAGCTTGAGAAGTTCAACATATACATTATTTAATGTGCCCATCRAGAGGCCAAGTTACCATAGGCTAAACGTAGTTGGAGGAAGCCTAATAATGTTGTTAGCACTAATTCCATTCAAGGAAATAAGGTTATCGTAATAGATGGCACACAAAATAAGCCAATGACTRGGACCATGCTATAGAATATTGAATCCAAGTAGCCAAAAAATGTAAGAGCACATTGAAGAAAAAGAAGGTTCATTCTACAACTATTACAAGCAAAGAGGACATTCCAAGGATAAATGTTTGAGGCTGCACCCATAAAAGAACCATAATTCAACTGCACTAAAATGAGGATAAAAGAGATATTAGTACTTGATAGTGTGACAAGAATCATATATTTGATAGAAGGTGTGCATCTTAGTCAGGACAAGCACAAGAAATTATTCTCCATTAGTATCCAAATCAATAAGGAGCTCTTGATAAAAATGTTTGATACACACAACTAACATGATCTTGTCTTAGAAGTAGTAGTGAAGATTCATAATCTACATATAGTCACACATCTTGAGCCCTATTCCTCGAGTTGTCTTAGCACAAGCAAGGACTTGCACAATCAATGTAAGTGCAAGGTAAAATTTTCCATCTTAATACAATATATCGATGAGGCAAAACTCGATATGGTTCCATTAGATGCATATGGTTTGATTTTTGGAAATCCTTATCTATGGAATCTAKATGCAATCTATCTATGATGCCAAACCAATATAGACATGYCAAATACAACCTAGCATACTTAGYGATAGCACATAAATATGAAGCACCCTTTTATCTAATTCTAATATGTGAAGCAAATAACAACTTAAATAGATTGGACTATTTAAGTTATAGAYATACAAGCATGAACAMAAATGAAACAATATAATGATTGAAACATACACAAAGTATATTATACCATAGKTACATTGTTTATATATGTGATTTGTRTACTTTGTGAAAGAAGAGCATGAAAAGGAAAATATGCTCTACTCTATTATTTTRCATCATACATACTATACATAAGAATTACATTGAGTTGCAAGAATGTACATTATGTTTCCAAAGATAGATCAATTTTATAATTGTCAATGATTGTTTTCCTATTGGCATGCCATGTGTTGTTATTGACATGCAAGYGTAGCTATCTTAGTGTTGGTTGGAATTCTTGGCACATGTAGGCCACTAAGGTAGATGCATGTAGGTTATTGGGGTGGACATGCACATGCCAAAGAGGTGTGTGTGCATAGGTTGTTTAAGTGTGCATACATAGGTTCAAACTTGACATGCACAATAGGATTTTAGTATATCAAATATTATAGAAGATTTTGTAGAAATTATAGCTTAGATATACACTAAGTCATATACATATTTCAACCTCCTATAAAGCTTCAACAATAAAGAAATAACTCAACACTAAACTATACTTTATGAGCATAAATACTAAATGACACAGATATGAAACTAAAATAGCAACAGAAATAATAATGAACAACATACAAATCACTCCATATGACACTATTAATTTATGGGCAATGCCCCTGGAAAAACCAGTTCAAGGAGATTTTATTATCGAGCTCTAGGAAATATTTTTGAGTTTACAACAACATTAATATAAACAATAAATACAAAACTTATCTCAGCCTCCTTGCACAATATTCATCTCTAAAATAGTGTCAAAAACAACCTTGAACAATGTTCCTTTGTTGTAAGGCTTGTATGACCTAGTACAATAATCACCAACTCTAAATCTGCATCAAAAATCACGCCCGAGAATTGTTGTTCTTCACAAACCTCCGCTATATGGATTTCTCATAGAAAGGTGCTTTGGAAATCGTGCCAAACTGATCCTGAATGGCTGCCTTGATTTTTTTTCGTCCCTCTTTATGTACAACCAACATTAAATTTTGTAATACCTTCACAAATTTGCATTGTAAACACTGATATAAATGCTGAAATTTACCTAGGGATGCATGCCAATCCTCTCCTAGGGATGTGTGCCTACCCTCCTTGCTACTGCCCTCTTTCCTCCAAGCTCAATCTCTCTTGGGATGTGTTACTCTTCACCTTCCCTCTCTCCTCTCCTCAAAGTGTACGACCTCTCTCCCTCAAGTGATGCCTTTATGTAATTTTAATGTGTAACTCCTTTAACCCTTGGTCTCCCTTGAGTGACTCTTCACTTTCCCTTGAGATCATCGGTCACGACTTAATGATTTGTTGAGGTCAATTAAGTCACTACAGTGACCCACAACCTCATAAAGTCAC
>JASDQU010686542.1:24144-36992 GCA_032191745.1 Picea mariana
ATATGATATATATATATGTATATATATATATATATATATATACACATATACATATCTATCTAATGCAATTTAAACATCTATAACATTTTCTTCATGTACCTATTCATGCAAAAACAAAATTAAAGCATACCATGAAATATATACAGACAATTCTAATAGCATTATAACTTGATTTCAAGATACACATCATATAGAGAATAGAGATTTGGTACTTATATTTTAATATATGACCACCAATGGTGTGCAGACCTTCCACAAACCTCCCAACATTAGACCATGTTGCTCATCACGTTCAGCAGTGGGTCACCCCCGAGCTAGGACTAAAATCCAACAAGCAAGGGATTCCTAAGCTTGGCAAGGACAATAGGAAATTTGCATAGATCAACAAGAAGGATTTTCTCCTAAGAGCCACTTATGCCCACAGCCCACAGACCCCCATTCCCCACACGCCTGTCCCACCCCATGAGTGTACACCTTCACTAGCACAAGTCCACCGGCTGTCCACTCCCCTTCTAGGGCTTTAGCAACAGGTTGGACCAGAAGTCTCATAGTACTATAGCTACTATGGGACTCCATCCAGGAGAACTCACTTCCCCAACACACTCTCTCACCTAGGGAGAGTTTCCCACAGGCCTGACAACCTACCTTTTCTATTAGCTACTAAGTCTAGCAGTTAACCTCCGTAGAAAAAATTGGATATGGGCTCTGGTGATGACAGCAAGCCACACTAGTCCAGAGAAAACATGGGTAGAAACAACAAAGGATAAGGCACGATATGGCTCAGAAAATACTCAGTCATGTTGTGCTTCACAGGAAGCACGATTAGCTTCATTACACAGGTGTGCAAGTTTCAAAAGTTGCAGAGATCGACGATGCAGGAAATAGCTCAACGCGTGAATCTATGGGGAGTATGGAATACCTATGATAATGGAAAGAGTCATGAGAGAATGATGAGCGAATGTGAGAATGGAGAACCGAGGTTCGAGAGACTGGTGAACGAACCCCCCAACAAGATGACTTTCCCAGCTATAAACTGCATGTGCCCAGGTTGACACATGTCTCCCTGAAGTTGCATGAGATCCACTTAGAACTCTTTCCCTTTCCCCAGGAACTTAGGAAAACACAGGTTATGCCAACCTTATTCTTTAGTAAATAATAATATAATATTATTCCTTTAGAGGTAAGCCCTCTATCTTATCCCCTATTCCTAAACACTTATCCCCTTGCCTTCCCTTCCTAGTGGAGCTTAGCCCCCCATAACTCTTTCTTCGTGGTCGGTCTACACGCAGTGATGTAATTTAATGATATGAGTTTTTACATATACAAAAATAGGCCCACTAGCCTTAATCATATGGGCTCTCCGGCCTAATAAACACATAAGTCTTCCAGTTTATAAACACTTGGCTCACCAGCTTATAAACATATTTGCAATTCAGTAGGGGCTTGACCTTGGGGTGCTACAGTAAGCATATAGATAAATTTACATTGAAGAAAAAATATGGGGGAAAACAAACTCTTTTATTATCAGCAAGTGAAAAAGATAAGTTACAACCTTATCCAGCCTTAGGAACCGTTTTGAAGCCAATTGTTTGGGTTCCTCCGGGAATCATCAAGCATAAACTCAATCAATATTATATTCTCTAAATGACTCAAATAGGTATAAGGAGACACCCTATAGCCACATAAAATGAGCAAGAAGATCTGGAAAAGGAGTTTCTATACTAAAGGGGATGTTTCCCAGAGAATTATAGGGAAATGAGGCTTATTAGATGTTAGAAGCATAACTTTTCACCAAGGGACTTATGTCCTCCCCTTATCCCTCCATATTTGTTTTATATCTTCCCAAAGAGGTTTGTGGAGTTAAATTCCATTGTGTATGGGAAAGGGTCATTGCGAAATGAGCCCAACAAAAACACCTACCCGAAAACATGGTATTATTTTATTTTTCACCAAAAACGAGGGCATCTACAGGTTGCAGTGAGTAAATTTGTGGATGTCCACGTGTTTCAATAGGGAAACCCATGGATATGCACTTAGGAAATACTTTTAAAAGGATTTTTGAGAGAACCTTTAGGGAAAATTCTAGCAAGCATTGATAAAAGGGGTAGGCCATGGAACAAATGAATAGGTGTAGAATTTTGTATTGTAACAACAAGGCTTCCACTTTAGTTATGGATTGAAGCATCATAGATTGTTGACAAGCAAGTACCAATGTAGAACTAGGTGGGAAGGAACACTCCAAAAGAACAAGATCTAAACTTATACTATTGAAAGATGATAATTTTAGGTTGGATGTTGAGCCTAGGAAGCTAATATCAAGGAATGAACAGGTTCAGACTGATGATCTAATACCAAATGTTGTATATATAAACCTTTCAATGATTAAACCTTTTAGCGCTCTATAAACTTCGTTCAGCTGCAAACCGAATGACAAAGGCAACCTACAAACCAACTTTGAGGCCTGAAACTAGCCTTTCATACCTGGAGAGGGCACTCTCTGGAGACTTCATCTCTATACGGGATATGGATTTAAGTTTTCGGCTAGATTTAACACCTTTAAACAATAATTCCTGGTTCTATTGGAAAAAGGAAGTAAGACCTTGGGCTATGGATTTGATTCAAGAAAACGATAGAAACAAATGAATTGGTGACTGAACTTGAGAGGATAAAAGCTAAGTAAGAAATAGACTTCAGTTTGAAATTGTTGTGTGTGGCAAGGCAAAAAAAACATGAAGAAACTCGGAGCACTATTAGGGATGAATTTAGAGTTACCTTAAAGGAAATACAATTTTTCTGAATGGAATGAATCTAGAGCGTCGTGCGACGAATGCTAGATTCGAAATTATGTTTTGATTCAGAAAAAAATAGATATGAATATAAAGAATATAGGAAGTACGTATGCAAAGAAAGGAAACAATACATCAAACTGCTACAATTAGAATCTTTTCGTCAAAGCTTCAGGACCTTTGCATTAAATTTTGATCAAGCTCAAATCTACATTCAATAGTCATTGTCTACACTATTTTTTCCAACCAACCTGACTTACATTGAAAAGAAGAAATATATAGGCAAGGGCGAGTTGCTTGGGCTTCCCTGCTCTCTATCTACTATCCCTAGAAATTAGGAAACTAACTGTTCTCTACTAGATGACTCTTCATATGGCTCTTTTCCAAAAATAGAAACCGACCGTACTCGGTCACATCATAAATGCTTGTCTCTATCACAATGGTTTAGTCATCAACAAGATCTCATCGTGAGGAGAGTATCTGGATGATCAAGTGCTCTGCCACACTCTCTGTTAATGCCTTCCTTTGACAGGGTATCTGGACGATCAAGTGCTCTGCCACACTCTCTCCACCTATTGTAATGGCCTTAATTTCTACCTCGTGATCATTTGTTGGAGTGCGCACATGGCAGTTGACTCTGGACTGTCGTAGTCATTTCCAAAATGAAAACACTAGTTAAAGGGTGACGCCTTCTTCAAACTGTCAAAATCTGCACCATGTTTGAGAAAACAAGAATGAAATTAGTTAATCATGCTTCTGGTCATTGTTTGTAGTTTTAATACATGAAGCATTCTCCTGAGAGACCAGTTGCTTTGTTTCAGGTTCATCACTTTCCTTTGCAAAACCTCATTCCCTTGCAGCTTCTTCTGCATGCTGGCAAGAGCCGCGTAGACTTTCTCCATGGCCAATTCACATTCTTTGAAGTTTTTCTCATTCTTTCTTCTGACATCCTCTGTGCTTCACGCAATTGTACGATTGTTTCTTGCACTTCCCTGAGCTGTCTCTTTAGCCATGACACGTTTCCCTCGTGGCCTTGTGAAGGTGATGCTTTGAGGGTCTTCGCTGCTAGTTGTTGTCTCAACTCTCTATTTTCTTAGTAAAGATCAACAATAGTGAGTTGCACTTGCTTCAACTACTATGAAGACTCACAGACGTTTGTGCTTTCGGTGTCTGTCCTCCTCCTTCTTCCCCAGCTTTCTCGACTTGTACCTTCGACAGTTTCCATATGAATGGCGTGCATGAGAAACTTCGGCGGTAGACTTTGCACGTGGTTCGCTCGGGAATCAGTTTTCCCTAGCTTCCTTGTTCTTCCTTGTCCTGCCCCTTCTCCAGGGTATTGTTTGTTCGGGGGATAGGGCTTCCAACATCTTTCCTTCCTCCATAGCCTTTCCTGATTCAGCCTCTGTGTAGTGTGATGTTACCCTTTCTATGGGTAGAGGTAAATCTCCTTTAGGATCTTTGGGAATGCTCATTGTAAGAAAAAAACGAATCCCAATTTCTTCCCAATCGCTTTAATTCCTGAACTACCAACAATTTAATCAGCGAGACATGAGATGATTTCCTCTTCATCACAGGCATTGTCTACCATCTCTCAGAGGCTTTGGTGTAAGAAAAAGGGTAGATTTAATGGTCTCCTTCTTGTGAAATGCATCAATAGTCCAATTTGATGTGAATGTATTATGGAAAACCTTCCCTCACAGGTGAAATATTTCCTAATTACTCCCAGGAGTTTCCAAAAAGGTTCCTGCAAATATCTGCTTGCAACTCTTATCTCAACTTTTTCACCTAAACAATCTCGCTTGATGAAATCTTCATAGCACTGTGTGTCTAAGGGAATTACTTTAAACCACCTTTCATCACGCAGAGGGATTTTTGTTGTGGTTGATAGAGTTTTCTCTGTCACATAGAAAATGACACCCACAATCACCATGCGGAACTTGTCGAAACTGAGTGTGAACTACTCTGCTAGTTTCATATTGAATCCTTGGATTTTCCTGCAAAAATCCATGCATCTGAACTGTTCAAAATATGATCTGACCTCCGAATCTTTGTCGAACAAAATCAAATTTTGGGGTTTGGGCCCAACATTTCTGCCACTTCACACACCCTTCCTTATGGTCTAGGAGGTTTCCATGGTGCAACGCGTATTTATTCTACATGCAGTAGATTTGGCATGGGCCCAAGGAAATGATCTTGATTAACCTGGGCTCATGAGAAGAATTATAAATAGTGCATAATCTTGGCTGGTGAACAGAATGCTTGCAGAACAACCATAATTTATAATGGAGCGAGCAAGAGGTGGAATGATGCCAGGGAACACTGAATTCATGGTGACTGGAGGTTTCGAAGCAAGATGAAGATTTTTTGTAGCACATCCTCGTGACAAGTACACTTCGGGGCATGTAAAGTACAGCTGATAAGAGCTACAGAGTATATTTGATATGAGCTTCGTGACTTTTCATTCTTTCTAACTTCATTATGAGTTGATGATGGTCGTTGCACCTGCCAATTTGACTTCTATTTAACAACTTTCCTAGACCTTCGGCACGTACAACCTTCTTTCCGACAGGAGCATACTCTTTGGGAAAATACCCATACCATTTACCCAGGTTTGACTCTGACATCCCTTCTGGACTCTAAGGGACAATCGACCACTTGCTGACTCTGACCCATTTTTTGTTTAGTACCTTACCTCACATGATTTGACACATGGATTGTGACTTGACTAAGACCTACCCGAACTGGAAATAAAAATTATGGCACTAACAACTAGTTCCAACATGTATGTTATCCTCCTAGTGAGGTAGAAAAGAACAACAGACCAGGTGCTTGAACATTGGGCCTTATTCGACTTCCGAACACTGAAACAATGGAAAACGAAAACACAATCTAAACCTTCTTGACACAGTTTCAACCAAACTCAACAAAAACTTAGGATCTTCACTTCGGGCTTCAATTTTTCGCTAACGCACTAACTCAAAATGCCTCCTTTGAAAAAAAAAAAAAAAATGACTATTTACAATGACATGTGACTTAAACAGACTTTATTGCACCAGATAGTGTTTGAGGAACCTGTCGTTTATAGGCCCCCAACCAACACACTCTCCATTAAGATCTTCTAAAAAATATGCATTGTTTCCGCGATACGCACTAATTATGAATGGACCCGTCCAAAGATGATCAAATTTTCCATGCTTTCCTTTCTCTTCATTCGTCACGTCCCACCTCAGGACCAGATCCCTCATCTAAAATTCTTCCTACTTAGAGTGCTTGTAAAAAAATTTCTTCATCCTCTCTTGGTGGATTTGTGATCGATTTTAAACCTGCTCCCTCATTTTCTCCTCGTGAATCATTTGATTTATCCTTCTCTGCACGTCATCTAACTTGGCTTCTTGTTCTTGCAACAACTTCCTAACGGGAAACCCCAGTGAAGTGGGCAAAACTGCATGTATGCCATATACAATCTGGAATGGTGAATTTAATATGGACTTCTTAGTCATGACTCTATCTGCCCATAGCATGTAAATGAGTTTCTTATTCCAAGCCTTCTTGTTTTCTTGCAGGAGTATTTTAATGATCATGGTCAAACTTATATTCGACGATTATACTAACCCATGCCCCTGTGGGTAATATGTTGTAGAATGTACTAGGTTTATATTGTAATCCTGACAAAAAATCTCCATTTTCTTGGACTTAAATGTGGCTACGTTTTCTGTGATGATCTTGATAGGGCATCCAAACCTAGACAAGATGTTTCTCTCTAGAAACTGAATGATGATGGTGTCAGTAGCCTGATTTGTTGGAATTTTTTTGATCCATTTTTTGAAGTAATCTATGGCCATGAGTATCCATATGTGTTTCACTGAGGATGGCGGATGAATATCCCCTATAAAATCCATTCCCCATTGCATGAACGGTGCTTCGACCGAGATCGGTTTCAGTGGCAGGGGTTGCATCTTTCTCCTACCATCAAAAATATGACACTCGTGGCAAATGGAAACTTCTTTGTATACATCTACGAAGATGTTTGGACAATAGTAACATGCTCTGAGAATTTTATGCATGGTGGTTTTCCATTCGTGATGTTCCCCGCGGTCGCCTTTGTGGAACTCTCTAATGGTCTGTTTCACGTCATCTTCTAGTATGCATCTCAGCAATATCCCTCCCATATCTTTCCAATACAGTGAGTTGTCCAAGGTGCAAAACTTAGTAGCTTTGAGATTTAAGAATCTGGCCTTGGTATTACTTAACCCAGGAGAATTTTTCAAATTCCTCAACACATAAATGATATCTGTATACCAAGGTGAATCGATGAACTTCTGAGCCACCTGCACGGTTTTTTCTTCTTGGGGATTTTCTGACATATCATCAATGAAGTTGATTCCCAGAACGTCGCAGTTTCATTGCACCATCAGCTTTGTGAGATCCTGTCCCTTGATCATCTTTGTGGGCTTCATTTCAAGGTTGTATTCCATCATGGCCGCAATCCACTTACCTCTTCTTCCCTTAGGGTCAGGATGAGTCACAATATCCTTGATTGAGTTACTGGGAACGTAAGAAATAACGTGGGAATGTAATATCTATGTTCTGAACTCCTTTAGGGATTTCACTAAGGCGTATTCCTATTTCTCCATAATGTCATACCTTAGTGGGGAATCCCTTATCATCCTTCTGAAATAGGCTATAGGCTTCTCAAAATTTTGATCTTCTTTCTGTAATAGTATGCCAGCGATGGTATGCTCCAACACAAATGAGAAGAAGATGAACTCCTTCGTGAAGTCTTGGTTGGCCAACATGAGAGATTTGGTCAGTGTTATCTTGATATATTCAAATGATTTACTGGCTTCAAGGTTCCATTTGATATCATTCCCCTTTCTAATTATACAAGTGATATGTTTTATAATTTCCGCCAGGTTTGGGATGAATCTTCTCAAGAAATTCACTTTTCCTAGGAAGGACTACACCTCCTTCTTGTTGCACGGAGTGTTGATTTTCAGGATTCCTTCCACCCTGTTTGGGTCTATCTTTATACCCTCCTTCTAGATGATGTTCCCCTACATCTTCCCTTCTTGTATCCCAAAATTTTACTTTTTCGGGTTCAACGATATGACGAATATCCTTCATTTCTAGAAGACCTTCTTCAAATGCCCGAGGTGTTGTTCGTCGAAGTTGGAGTACACTATGATGTCATCCAGATAGATCACAATAAACTTATCCTTTTCATCATAAAATATTATATCCATTTCCCTCTGGAAAGTAGCTCCGACGTTCATCAAGCCGAAAGTCATCTTAGCATACATGAACGTCCCCCATGGTGTCATAAAATTTGTCTTTTCCCTGTCATCTGAGTGTACCATGATCTGATTGTAACCTGAAAAACCATCCATCATGGACATTTTCTGGGACCCCACTACCTTTTTCATAATATAGTCCATTTTAGGGAGTGGGTAGTGGTCCTTGAGGGATGCTTTGCTCAAGTTTCGAAAATCCACACACAACCTTATTTCAACACTCTTTTTTCTTATAGGCACCAGGTTGGCGACCCATTTCAAAAACCTTAAAGAGACAATAATTTTGTCTTTGAAATTTTTCTTTACCTATTTTTTGATTAGCGGAAACATCATGGGATTTATCCATCTTATCTTTTGTTTGAAAGGCATTTGGTCTTCTTTGAGAGGAATGACGTGCTGAATCACTTTGGTGTCATAAAAATTCAAGTCATCATAACTCCAAGAGAACACGTCGGGGAAATCCTTCATGAGATTGATGTAGTCTTGTCTGACCTTTGGACTGAGTGTTTTTGACAATTTGATTATCTTCGGATTCTCCTAGGTCCTAATGTTGCAATATTCAACATCCTCATCGTTTGTTGTGATCATAGGATTTCTAGCCACATTGTTTTCATCGAACAACTTTTCCAACGGAAATAATCCCTTTGGGATGATACTGTTCTTCAACTGTACTATGTCCCTTCGAGCTATCTGGTTCTGGAATGGGTCATTGTTACTGTGTGAATCTGTGCTTTCATCTCTAAGCAGCAACACTCATCATCAATGTTTATATTAGTAAACGCATAGCTCATTTGAAGAAATCTCTCCACCTGTTTGTCATCCTCAAACACCTGCCAATATTTGATATTATCGGGCATCCTCGGCCTGTGTTTGACTTCAATCTCGTAATTTCTATTGGGAAAAATGGGAATATTAAAAACTGAGCCTGAGGTGGCCAATGCGTCCACAATTTGATTCTTCCCCCTCGAGATCATTGATAAATTATACTTTGAGAATTCTTCAAGGAGGTCCAGTAATAGGTTTTGGTATGCTGTCAACCTAGGGTTCTTTGATTGGTATATGAATTTCACTTGGTTTATAATGAGCTCGGAGTCTTCATGCACTGCTATCCTCTTTGCGCCCAATTCTTTTAAAACTCTCAGGCCCAAAATAATCTCCTCATACTCAGCCATGTTATTAGTCCAGTCGAAGGCAAGTTTGTATGAGCAAAGTTTTGTGCCCACCTTAGGAGGAATTATCCACACGCCAGCCCTTTCCCCTTCCTTGCTGACAGTACCATCAAAACTCGTGTTCCACATATCCTTCTCTGCACGGTTCCTTGGGTTTGTCCACTCTGTTGCCCATCGTGCAGCTTTATCATCAACAACCATGATAGTTGTCGGTTCTTCCTCTTCAAAACTAAAATCATTGTAAAATATGGAGGATCCGATCTCAATGTCGACAAAGTAGATAGGGTGGTTATTCAGTTGCATCTTATTTCTCACCATGTATTTCAGTAGCACCTCTATGTATAACCATTTGTCTTGGACGAAGATAGGGATGGAGGCGTATGACATATCCATTTACAGAGTTCCCTTCAATTTTTCGGCCCATGACCTCGATAATAGCATGAAAAATTTTGGGGGTATATTGGCCACGATCACATCCATCACCATATTCTTAGAATGGATTTGGTCTAGCGACACGACCAAATCTTTTATCAGACCCAAACATTTGACTTTCCTCTAATTGAAAGAAAAAAGGTCCTTATAGGGCGTAGTGTTGTCCAAACCCAACTCGTCCATGATCACTTTAGGCATGATATTGTGTGACACACCCGAATATAGCATGGCATTATGCAAGGTCATGTCATGGTCCTTGAGACTGACGTAGAATGACAGAAATTCCTCAGTGTTGCCCATCTCCTCTATGCATGGACCAAAAAAAATGGTTGGGTGATCATACTGGATGTTCAAAGTGTCAGTAGTCCCTCCCATCTTCACCATTTTAATAATATGATCCCAATATTCTCCTTTCTTGATGAGTTCATTAAAATGGATGGAGATTTTAATCTTGGTCATTTCATTTTCAAAGTTAAAAGGGGTAGAGACCTTTTCTACCTCCTTGATGCATGTCTCTCGACTTGCTTTTGGCCCTCTCCTTGGAACTTCCTCCTTTGACTTTTCCTTTTCCATTGCATCCTTGGTCGGGTTGTCTTGCTTCAATCGGCTTGAGAAAGGGATATCCGCTAGAGTTTTCCTTATGGGATTCATCTATTGAGTCTCCTTCATGGGATTTGTCTGTTGAGGCTCCGTGGACACCTTTTTTCTCTGGAGGTTGTATTGCTTTTGGAACTACATGATGACAATGTGATAAAATTTATTGAATTCCTCTATTTACTAAGGTAGCGTGTCATCTATTTCCATCATAATATCATCATTTTTCCTCATGTATTGATCATGTTCTCCCTTCTTCAAGAACATGCATGTCCTTGTCGTCGTAGCAATGCATTTGATCTTCGAACATCTGATCAAAATATTATTCTATGTAATTGTTTTGGAATGGGGACCTTATTTGTTGGTCACCCTAGTCTCCTTGTTCTCTCTTCCTGATCTGCAGGACCAGACCTATTCTAGGGTTCTGATTACTGGCCTGGGGGTCATGTTGTTCTTGGGTGGCTGGCTTGTTTCCCAAATACATTCTTTCCATCAGTTTCTCCACTGTCTTCATCATCAAGTCGAACTTGTCCTATGAGGGTCGAGAAGTCGACGACTATGCATCCCCTTGGGGTTTCCTCCCACCTTTGTTGAAACTTTGTTTTATATTTCTTGACACCATCAATTTTACCTCAACTTTGATTGTGTCACTCATCATAGCGTCTAAATTTGCAAATCTTCTCTCCCTAAACAGCAAAGTGAAATCACTATCAAAGGAGTCAGCGTATCATAGTTGCACAGCTCCAGGAAGAGGTTGGACTTCTATGGGGATCGAGTTGTAAATCCTCATGAAATGGGATGATAACTCCTACACCATCTCCTCCAGCACTCTCTTCATATTGTTATACTGCATCAACAGCTGCAAAGGATTATTTTTGTCTCCCCATCTAGTAATGAATAAAGTTTCAAATGGAGTGAAGTCTTGAATGCTCATTGCTGAAAGGGATTTGAACCACTTTCTCACCTCCCCCAAAATAATTTGTGTGAACAACCTCATTTTCGCATCTTCATGGTCTACCTCTTCTAGGTCGACAAAATTGTTGAATCAATCTAGATGATTTTGGGCAGATACGTTTCCTTCAACATCATATAGTTTGATCCTCTTGTTGTAGTTCTGGGGAAAATCATGTAGTTGGGTTGACAGAACAAGGGGAGCAAACCTGGCAACCATCACTCTAGGGGGGCTCGATACTTGGGGGATGTTATGAATGGGATTTGTAGCTTGCGGGATTAGAGATCGAAACCTCTCATTGTCAAAAGATATATGGTCCAAGCTGGTTTCGGATTTAGACCTAAACAAAGTTTGTTCAAATAAGGCATCAAACTTGAGGTCATCAATGCTTTGTGCCCCATCCTTGGGAAAGGACAGATTTCTATCCAGGTATTACAACGAGTCTTGCGCCTACTCCCTTACCCTACACAGAAGTATCTCAGGATAGTACACAGACTCTACGGGGTTAGGGTTAGGATTGGATCTGGTATAAATGGTCTTCAGAGCTAGGTTTTTGAATGGAGCTACTACTTGGTAGTGGTCCTTTTTACTGGAGTCACCAGGGTAAAGGTTTCATCCAATACAGGTGTTTTCCCCACTGTTACCCTCAGGGTCAAAACTATAGCTTTAGTCATTCTCCCAGGGAAAATTTATTCAAATCCTTCCCCCAAAATAGCGCCAAAATGTTAGGGCTCTATAAACTTCGTTCAACTGAGAAACGAATGACAGAGGAAACCTACAAACCAACCTTGAGGCTTGAAACTAGCCTTTCAAACCTGGAGAGGGCTCTCTCTGGAGACTTTGTCTCTGTACAAGATATGGATTTAAGTTGTTGGATAGATTTAACACCTTTAAACAATAATTCCTGTTTCTATTGGCAAAAGGAAGTAAGACCTTGGGCTATGGAGTTCATTCAAGAAAATGATAGAAACAAATGACTTGGTGACTGAACTTGAGAGGATAAAGGCTAAGTAAGCATCAGTGTTCAGTTTGAAATTTTTTTGTGTGGCGAGGGGAAAAACATATGAAGCAACTCGAAGCACCGCTGGGAATGAATTCAGAGTTATCTTAGTGGAAATATAGTTTTTATGAATGGCATGAATCTAGAGTGCTGCACGGCGAATCCTAGATTCAAAATTATGTTCTGATTCAGAAAAAAATAGATATGAATATAAATAATACCAGAAGTACGTACGCAAAGAAAGGAAACAATACATAAAACTGCTACAATTAGAATATTTCGTCAAAGATTCAGTACCTTTGCATTAAATTTCAATCGAGCTCAAAGCTACATTCAATAGTCAGTGTCTACACTATTTTTCCAACCAACCTGACTTACATTGAAAATAATAAATATATAGGTGAGGGTGTGTCACTTGTTCTGCCTTTACCTCTAGCTACTATCCCTAGAAATTAGGCAACTAACTGTTCTCTTCTAGATGAATCTTCGTATGGTGTTTTTCCAAAAATAAAAAATGACTCTACTTGGTCACATCATAAATGCTTGTCTCTGTCATGATAGTTCAGTCATCAGCAAGATATTGTCATGAGAAGAGTGATGTGTTGATGCCTTCCTTTGACAGGG
>JASDQU010686543.1:0-14340 GCA_032191745.1 Picea mariana
CACATCATAATCAAATATCATAGGTCTAACATAAAAGGGTCCAGATCACTTGCGAGCAAGTGTCCTCAAAGAATAAGTGTCCTCAGCGCGCCAGAGCGGGATGTTACAGATATAAATTATTTATGATATTTAAATATCTAATTTGAAAGATATTTGAGGGAGCTACAAGGGTGTCATATGGTTGAATGGTTATTCTGTTTGTGTTATATTTTATGATTTTAAAGGAGGAAATTAAGGGAGTCACAAGGGGTCCCACCTACATAGTTATTAATAATTAAAGACCCTTAACTATATTATTATTATTTACCTCTCCTAAACTAATCAGTTATGTCAAACCTAACATAACTAAAGAAATTAGTTGAACTACTTCAACTTATTTGGAAAGAATAAAAGATGAATATGAAGAAGAGAATAGAAGGAGAAAGCAAGACTAAGGTTTTTTCTTTTGGTTTCATAAGATAGTTTCAATTTTCATTCATTCTTGAGTTATTCAAAGCCTAATTATCTTTGTGAAAATATGGTCTTATTGTAGACAACAAGGTTCAATACTGAACCAAATTTTTCATACACTTGTTTTAGAGGTGTTGATCCATCCATGATAGTCTGTGTATTCTTGTATGTTTGTGAATTAAGTTTCATGGGTGATAAAGAATATCTTACAGAGTCAAATTGGCAGCAGGTTGTGGAAAGTTGATCCAGATTATATATTTCAGTTTTGCTTGATTGTGAGAGTATTTTTGTATGGTGTTCATTGAATATCTCTAAACTAGACTTTGGTCCATGCCCTCACAGGGGTTTTGTAAAGAGAAAAACACTTTTGATATCTCAAAATGAAATAAATTAGATTGTTATTCTATCTTATATATGTGTATTTATGACTTGGTTACTTTTCTCTTTTTGATCTCCATGTTTACTTTCTGTAATCTGTGTATATTTTAGAAACCAATATAAGCTTTATTTTATATTGAAACATTATTTTCATAAATACATCAGCCTCAATCCTAGTAATTAATACTTATAGATTGGGAGAATAATTCTGAGGCTATAAAACCCAAGGTGACATTCTCGACTATATTGTCCTATCTAGGAAAGATTTGAAAATGATGGAGTAAGGTAATTCATACTTTTTACTCACCATTTATTTGGAGACCATACTGGGGAGATATTCCATATCTCTCTGGTCTATTGTATTCATGATTATCATTGAATATTTCTACTTATATTTTTTATTCTTTGATTGTTTACTTTTCCTGATGATGGTACTTGTTACAAGGAAGCCCAATATTGAGCACGGTCTTAAAGACCAAACCAACATTATTTTAACTTTATTTAATACCATCTTAGAAACCGCTAACACCTGAGATGATCTTGAATGCTCGTGGGAAGTAATTGAACAAGACATAAGTGTTTGAGAATGCTAGGAGGCCAGGAAAAGGAATCCTAGGAATCAACTGTAGCTCTCTTTTTCCTAAAATGTTTGATCTTTTTCATGTCCTTAAATCCTCGCATCTCTAGGAGAATTAGAGGACTGTCTCCTGAAAACACTCCTATTGCTAAAATAGGAAGAAGGAACGTTGTCTTTTCAACCCAACAAGGTACTCTAAGGAGAAATTTATCTGATTTGGCTAGTTAATCTTTCTCGCCCTCACCCATCATTTACAAAATGGTATTTGTGGGTGGCTTGGTGGCACTAGAGGTGATTATTCATCTCAAATTTCAACCTTGTCAGTAATTGGTAGTTTTTATAGCCATCAGGTCCCTGTCCAATCTACTACCAACCCCACCAAGGTCATAAAGAAGTATGGACTTTTTAAATTTTAAGAATATGCTACTACTACCACGTGGCATGTTTCCTCACCTTTAAACCTAACACCTGCCACTCGTCTGCTACCAAAATTTAAAGAACATCTTCCTAGGTTTTCAAGAAATAACATAGTCACTACAAATGAACACTTGGTGGCATTCTCTAATGACTTCCACAATATAGGAGATAATAAAAATGATACTTTTATGCAGTTTTTTTTCAACTCTCTCAAAGGGAAAGCAATGGAAAATTTCTTCGATCTCCCCCCCAAGATTCTTTCAACTTGGGAAGAGTTAGTTTACTGGTTCAAATCTACTTATGGGAAGTCTAAGAGCCCAACCGAACAATTACGGGAGTAAAATAACATTGCGTACAAATAAGGTGAGACTATCAGGTCTTTCAAACTTCGTTTCACCAAGTTGTATAATCAAATCCTCAAACTTATTTTCCCCCAGATCCAAGCCGCTTTTATGCATTACTATAATTATATACCTTCCCCTTATCGACATAGGCTTGAATAAAAGTCTATTCACAATATTGGTTCCACTCTTCATACTTGTCTAGAGTATGAAGAACAACTGGAAAGAACAGGTCTTCCCAAGGGAGTCTCAATAAAACTAACGGACATGTATGCCCTCTTACAACTTGTACATGATATAAATAATCAAATGATATCATATGAGTGAAAGGGTAGTTTCCATTCACTTACTCTTGGGGCATCATCTTCTTATTCACCATATTTTAGGAATCGCAATGAAAACAACTTTCATCTCAAAGCCATCATGCCTCATAGTTGGTGTAACTTTTGCAAGGAAAATCACAAGGAAAGTAATTGTGAGGTAACGAAGAGCGTCAGAGATAAACTATTTGGAAAAAGGACTGAAACTACCATTGATGTTCTAGATTGGGAAGAACTAGAGGATTTCATGATCATAAACACTAGGAATAAATCCTATGCTTCAAAAGGAAAATATGATCCCCTTCATACTTCTTCTAGTCCATTCTCATCTTCGCAACATGTTATTGAACAAACTACCAAGACTTCTGGTAATCAAGGAATTTCCTCCCCTCTTCCCTCTTCCAAATATAACATTTTTAATGAATTGGCTAATATCAAGGACGATGCTACTCTTTTGGAAATGGTTGTCGTACCTGAGCAACCAAATCATATAAAAAATTTCATGGAAGGAAAAGCTTCCACCATATCTAATCTCTCTGAAGAGGAAACAAAAGAGGATTTTATTGTAAATAAAGTAGGTGTAAATAATTTTAGACACCTTGTAAAAAATCCCCCATTTTTCATTTCTTTAAAGATTATGGACAAAATAGCCCATTGTTCCCTGATTGACGGCGGTTTGGGCCCAAGCGTAATGCCAAAAATTATTATGGAAGAGCTAGGCTTGTATAGTGGCAATGAAAATTCTAGAAGCATGCTCTCATATAATAGTCTACAACAGTCGACTATAGGAGAAATAAAAGACGTGACTTTGGTTCTATGTGCACATCATAAAATCAGGACAACCCTTAATATCGAGGTAATTGACATGCATGTAAGTAATTATTCTATCATCTTAGGAAGAGACTAGAAATCTTTGACATGTAGATATATTTCACTTGATGGAACACACTTATCCTTTCCTCAGAATGGAAATAATATCATAGTTCTAAGAGAAGGAATAATCTCACCGTACATAGAAAGCATTCCACAACCTAATGTAAATGATGACGAGGAGGATTTAGGGGTGTACTCCATCTTTTTGGATGAGGACGCCACTACTATGGAACCAATTGATCTGGAGGATTATATGTGGCACATGCACTTTGATGGCTCATGCTCCAACGAAGGTAATGGAGCTAGGATTATCTTGTACTTACCTGTAAGTAAAATTCACAACTTCTCCTATAGGTTAGAATTTGCTTTCACAAACAATGTCACCAAATTTGAAGCATTATTTCTAGGCATTGAAAATGCCTATAATTTAGGTTGTGGACACCTTATAGTTTTTGGGGACTCTGATCTTGTTGTGAACCTTGTAAGTAAAATATAATATCCTAGAAATAAGTTAATGAAATGCTACACCCAAACTGTTTGGATTCTTATATCAAACTTATTATCATTTAACATCATTCATGTTAAAAGGGAATGGAATTCAATGGCTCATAGGTTAGCTATTTTTGTAGCCTCTCCTACTCGACAACTTTTGCCACAAAGACTTGATTCTAGTTTTCAATCTTTATATCGTCCTCATATCCTTGAAAATCTAGATTCATGGAAGGTCTTCCCTAGTGATGAAAGCATCTCTACTTTCATACAAAATGAACCATATAAGCCCAAATAGATTATATCCATGGAAAATAAAAAAATTATGAAGGGCCTGACTCCTCTAGAAAGTTCATTTTCATTGAGTGATGTAGGAAACAAAGAAAAGAATAAAGAAGAAGAGTAAAAAATGAAAGTGGGTGAAACCATTTCCTTGAACATTGGAACACCTAATTCCCCAAAGAATGTTAAGATAGGTGCCCAATGTATCGATGAAGAAAAGTTGAAATTCACTAAGTTACTTCATTAATTTCAATATGTTTTTTCTTGGTATTATGAGGATATTGATGGTTTTGATCCTACTCTTGTACATCATGCCATTCCTATCAAGGAGGGTATAAAACTGATTAGGAAAAAAAAAAGTCTAATTAACCCCACACTTGAAGCGACTATTAGGAAAGAGCTGGAAAAACTCTTGAAAGATGGGATAATTTTTCTTGTTAAGTACTCTGAGTGGCTTTCCAATTTGGTTGTCATTTGGAAAACAACCGGTTAGATCAAACCATGCGTTGCTTTTCGCGCATTAAACAGAGAGAGCGTAAAAGACCATTTTCCTCTCCCTAGTATGGAAATGATTTTGCATCTAGTTGCAGGGTCACAAATGCTGTCCTTACTTGATGGTTTTTTTTTTATAATCAAATCAAGGTAAAAAGAACTAATAAATAAAAAATCACTTTCACTACACATTGGGGCAGATTCTCTTATGAACGCATGCCTTTTGGTTTATCTAATGAAGGTTCCACCTTCCAAAGAGATATGCAGATAGATTTTGATGATCTAATCAGTAAGATTATTCATATTTATCTTGATGACTTGACTGTATATTCAAAGAACTGATTGGATCATTTTGGTCATCTTAGAAAAGTTCTCATGTGATGAAGAATGTTTGGAATTTCCTTGAATCCTTATAAGTATATTCTCTACGTTACCAAGGGAAAGCTCCTTGGGAAGATTGTTTCTGATTCAGGAATAAGCATATATCCCGAAAGGATCATTGTTATTCTGAACCTTCTTACCACCACTTCCAAAAAGGAGGGTCAATCCTTTATGGGTATTATTAACTTTTTTCGTAGATTTGTTCATGATTTTGTTGTAATGGTCAAACCAATTCATAATCTTCTCAAGCAATATCACTCATTTTCTTAGACTGATGATGTCGATAATGATTTTGTGAGAATTAATAAGGTAATCAGCTTTGCACCGGTTTTGGCGAAGCCATATTTTTAGAAATATTCTATTATATACACTAATGCCACATAGGAAGAAATTTCTACTATTCTCATACAATGTGATGACTAGAATAATGAAAAACTAGTAGCTTACCTAATTCAAATCTCGTTAGATGACGAATTCAAAGATTCTTATATAGAAAAACATGTTTTTTCTCTTGTTAAAGTTGTATAAAAAAAATTCCACTTTATCTTAGGCAAGAACACACTCATAAACATCCCTTTGCCTGCTGTCAAGTTTTTTCTTTCACAAAATTATTATTTAGAGAAGCTTGCACATTGTCTTGCTAAGATCTAGGAGCATGATTTAACCATCATGACTTCAAAAACAATTAAGGGACGAGGCTTATCCCTTCACTTGGATCAACATGTTGAAGCAAGTGAAGAAATTGACGAACAAGATAATCCTCTTTCAACACTATTTTACATTAATAGTCAAATCCTTCCTATAGTTTAACACCCCTCGTATAATAATATGGTACATATTACTTGCAAAATCAGAGATGTACAGATATCTTAGATACTCATCAAAGGAGAAGGCTACGTCTTCAATATTCAAGATATGTGATTTTAAGAGACTTCTTATTTAGGGGATCAGTTGATGGTATATTACTTCGCTGCGTAAATAATGAGGAAGCACAATAATTGTTACAAGAAACCCATGGATATTCAGATTCTATTATTCATGTGGTGGCCACTTTTATGCCAAAACTATTGATTTTAAGATCATTAGGAAACGGTATTAGTGGCCTTCATTTTTTCCAGATTCTTATAACTTTTCAAAATATTGTGACAAGTGCCAAAAAAGCGCTGGGAAAGAATGGCTTTATTCCATGCCTCTGCAACATGTCCTCCCCGATTTTCCTTTTTCAAAATGGGGTATGGAATTTATCGGTCCTATTAATCCTCCATCTTCATCAAGTTATGTTTTTATTCTGACAGCCACAGATTATTTTACGAAATGGACCGAAGTTGTCTCACTTAAACATTCATAGGATGATAGTTTATTTCTTTCCTTGAAACTAATATTTTCTCTAGATTTGGCATTCCTTTGGAAATTATTATAGACAACGGTCGCGATTTCATTTCTTCTAATATAAATTAGTTTCTAGATAAGCCAAGAGTCAAAATTTTTACCTCATAAACTTATTACCCTCAAGGAAATGGGCAAGTCGAGTCTACTAACAAAAATCTAGTTAGAATTATCAAGAGGCTCATTCAAGATAAGCTTCATCAATGGCACACCCTCCTCAGTTACGCCCTTTGGGAAGATCGCACTACTACCAAGGTAAGAACAAGTTGCACTCCCTTTCATATTTCTTATGGTTAAGAAGCTATTCTTCCTATTGAGATGGAACTTTCTTCTCTACGGCTGATGCTAAAAATCGAAGAATCAAAGTCTTCTAATGTCTCTCAAAGGATAAATGCATTGTTAGATTTAGAGGAACAAAGGATGTTTTCCTTGGATAACATAAAGAGAAGACAACAAACCATAAATAAATATTTCAATAAAAGTGCAAAATCTGTCAGATTTAAGGTAAATGAGAAAGTATTGCTTTCAAATTCAACCCATGTTGATAGAGGAAGGCATTCAAAGTTTCAAAAATTATGGTTGGTTCCTTTTAAAATCTCTTTTGTCCTGGGTGCCAATTCTTATATTCTAAAAGACCTAGAAGAGCGGTTATTTTCCTATAGTACTAACGGTTCCCACTTGAAACACTATGTGGAACCAATTTAACAGATAAAACACTACATGAAGGTTACTTTGGTATTATAATTTTCTTTTTCACTGCTTTTATTTTCCTTTTTTGTTTTTATTTTTCTGTTGTTTTTCATTTATTAATTTCTTTTCTTTTCATAAGTCTAGATCAAGTTTTCCACAAAGATGTTATTCTATAAGTGTTGTTAATCAATAACAATAAGGTTACACAATTGTTATGATCTCCCACTTTTAGACATCACTGAAATTTCTTTCTTCTTCCAGTACTGGTGTTAGATAGATAATTGTATTTTCATCCCTACCTTTTGTCTTCCCTTTCTTCCCTCCACCCTGAGATTCAAAAAGAGCACACCAAAAGTTTTTATCCTTTAAAAAATAAATGATTTCGCTGTGAGCAATTGAATGTTATTCATACCAGAATAAATCCCTCATACATAACACTTTCCATGAGTTATTCCCAAAGTCCCAGATCAATTTTTCCCTTAAAAAAACTCACTTCCCAGGTTGCATAATCATTCTGGTAAATATTTTCTTTGATCTACAATTCACCTCGTATGCAAATAGAGACATTCTGAGTTATTAATCTGTTGAAAACAAATTTCCCTATGGATTCTGAGTTTGTTGACGGTTAAAAGAAGAACGATGAATACTATGCTCACAAATGATTTCCAATCTTTATTATATATATATATATATATATTAATAATAAACTATTAGGTGGGGACCCCTTGTTAGACTTTTGGTGCTATGGTGAATATGAAACACTCATATTTAGTTTTCTTATGTGATGGTACCAGTGTAGTCTTCTACAATTCAGTTGTCTTAGATCATGGTTTAAAATGTTATGGTGATATGGATATGTGGTTGATTAAAACATGGCACTGAATGGTTTAAATGATCTTCATAGAGGATAATAATTGAGCTCTTTTGAATAAAAGAGATATACTTGAGTTCTAATTTTATATTATCATGCCAAAGGATGGGTGCTCTAGACCCTTGCTACTATGGTTATGCGCCTTGTTCGAATTTCATATATGGTTTCACATGGGGTTATGTTCCTAGCACATTGTTATTTAAAGAAGTTGTTATTACCAAGGGTTGGCACACTATGAAAAAGTGATATGCCAATGGATATTTGGTTGATTAATTGTATAGTGCTATGGTGAATCGGCTTGGCTCGTACGTTGAATTGAATGAGGTTGGAAGGGAGAAATGACATGCATTTACTGCACGTCACTCAAACTCCCCTCGAGCACATCTCCCTAGTCATTATTTCATTTTGGTTTTGGCTCTGGTAGTTGTTGTTGTTCCACCTTGTTCGATCATAAAAGAGATATACAGTCTTGTTTTTCCTCACACAAGATTTTTCCAGGTATGGGTTTTCTCACTCTTCCATCCATGATAGTTACTCTACCCTTTGAATCATTTTTTGGCTCATGTTGCTCGTGGTCTATGTGATTATTAAGTTGTTATGATACTTTTGAACTGTGTATTGGTGTTTGCATCCTTTGTTTCTTATGGTGGTGGTTATGGAATGTTGGCACTTAAAAAATAAAATGGTCACGCTCTTCTTGTTGTGTGTAATCTTCGCATAGAATTGTTGAATAAAATTTACAGTGAAACCTGCTCGGTCATGCATTGGGTTTTGGGGCAGCCCTCTCTATGGAAATTGATTATTATGGTTTACCAAAGCTCCGAGATTTTTGAGAACCCGATCTATGGATTGTCATAACAGGTCTATGTGTTTAAGTTTTCCCATGCCATGTTCGTCTTTGTGATTAGTGTACACACATTTTTCGACCATGTGGGTTTTAATGTGAAATGATGAAAGACTAAAGTGTTTCTTTCCTTATCTTGGGAAAACCCTGAGTTGTTAGTTTATTTCTTATGACCTCACTATTTCCTGGAAAACATAGCATAGTCTAAACTTAACGCCACCCAGAAGTTGATGGAAGCATTATGCATGCTTTTGGTGGAGAACAGGTTTGTGCTTGGATGCTCATATTACAGTGTTTATTAAAGGGATTGACCCTATTTTATTTCATGCTGGAATTGGTTTTCTATTGTTTTGGAAAGCCTTACAGCCTAGAGCATTGTTACATATTATTTTTATGCGGTAAATCATGATAGGGAATGAGTTTTCTGCCTTGTTCGAATGCCTAACCCTCTGATTGAACTACAGGTACATACCTTCCACTTGTTGTCTTAAACCCTAAATAATATATTGATATCGTCTTACTCCAGTTCGATGGTTGATGGGAGCATTGTGCATGCTTGGCTACTTGGGCATGATTTTGTTTCTTTCCTCGTTTAGAAATCCCAGAAGAAGTCTATACCTAATTGTTTATTTGAAGCTTGGGCTCAGAGTATTAAAGGTTATTTGGTTCAAATGTTATGTTGTTTATATAAAAATACACATGTGTGTGAATTGATTGGGGCTTGTATAAGAGTTATAATGTCCAGTTTGATTGTGTTGAACAATGTTGAAATAAATGATCGATATAAGTGGTTGTAAACACTGTGCCTGTTCTTGTTGGTTTTAAAGGATTTAGCATTGGAGTTAATGTATGATTATGGCTCAAAGGCTATTGTGGTTTCTCATATCGATTGCAATGTTGTTCGTTATGTATGTCATATAATGATTATATGGATGCAAAGGATGTTGTAATTAAATAATCTTGGGAATAAGGATTATTGTTTGGAATCCAACAAACAAATTTGTCAAAGAAAGTAACAATTTAAATTGTTGTTTTGAAAAAGTGAACACTGTTAAACTTTGAAGGTCTAGACATAGATATGTTCTATTTACATGTTTTGATTTATTTTCATTTGAATAGTATCCATATTATTTCCCTATCATTCTATAACTTTTCTCTCATTACATTCCCCTCATAATCCCAATTTCATTTATTGTATCCTTGTTCTATGAAATAAATTTTAAAAGAAAAAGTTTGGGCAAAAGCGACAAAAGGATAACAAAATAAAGATTGATGACTAATATTTTGATACTTTATGACACAATAAATTGTTTGATTAATTGTTGAACAATATTTTTTTATTAACCCCCTATAATTATACCACTCTTCGCTAATTACACTCCCTCCATATGTCCCATGAGCTCTATCACCCCCTTTTCACTTGGAGATTAATAAATGGTTTGTTATAGATGGATTTGCATGTATCTTGTGTCAATTTTTGAGCCAATTGTTTACTCATGTAAGTAGAGTCTCATGTACGGTTTATTAAGAGCTTCATTACTGATGAACTACTTCTACAACATGAGTTTCTTTAGTAGGGGCAGCCATGGCAGAAATAAGAGAGGAAGGGGAAATTAGAACTGAGATCCTAGAAGGCCTATAATTTCCATACATTTTGATGTTGACCCCCAAGAATTGAACCTGTTGTTCCAAGCTAGGTTCTTTAACTAGATTGGTCATGGAACAGTACAACCTCGACCAGAAAGACCTCCTTTCCAGCCTCAGAACATCCCTGGAATTCCCACTCCTCCACATGTGTCCTTGCAACCGAAAGTCCCTACAAATGATGGATGGACATATATCATCAACCCGATTGTATCTCATGGAACACCTTGTTGAATTCTAGCTTATTATAGAGAGAAAACTTGTAGAGCGTTCCCCGCATAGAATATTTGTTTTATGAATTTGAAAATGGTACAAAGAATACTACAGACCGTAATATAACTAATACATTCGGTATTACTGAATTTGGATATGTTATGAATAAGTTATGACATTTTTACCCAAAACACTTGTTTTAGACAAGTTTCAGGACTAACCACAAACCCTATTTTCCACGGCGTGTAACTCCAAAAATACAATGACCCACAAGCTGAAATTTGTATCACATCTACTTGGATATGTTTCCTCAATGGTATACTAATTTCATGGTCTACACCATTATAGAAAAAACGTTATTGCAAAAATGGCGAGATGGCATGAAAATAACATACCTTAGAAAGCATCATAAAAAGAATTTATCCTCCCTTGAATTTCGGCCTTGTTTACTTCACTTTCCTTCTAAAATTCAGCTTAGATATCCTTTGGTTACCTCATTCACTTGTATATATTCAATATGATCAAGTGTGATTAAAAATGAGAGACCCTTGCCTCTTATTTATACTTTCATGTAGCTTCCTCAAGGGGTTACCTTCTAACCATCTTAACCCACTTTCCTTATTTTAGAGGTAACCCACTTCTAACCACTTGTCCACATATTAATTTATCCATTAAATTTATTATTTAAATAATTTCTTTTTTATCCAATTTGACTTATAGTACACTCATCACTTCACTTTATTATTTAAATTACCTTATAAAATCTCTTAAACCACTTTCCTTATTTTAGGTCTAACCCAATTCTAACCACATGTCCACTTAATAATTTCTCCATTACCTTTATTATTTAAATAATGTATTTTGTATCCACTTTGAATTATAGTACACTCATCACTTCACTTTATTATTTAAATAATTTCTTCCTTGAAAACACATTGTCTACTTTGATCTTTTGGGGCTTCTAGATGACTCATAAGGGTTCTCAAACTTCACATGGACATAACTCTCTAACCGTGAGGAGTTATGTCACGTTCCACATACCACCGGAAATGGAATGACATGTACTATCCATCTAGAATAGTATTACCTACAAATATATCAAAACACATATATTTTTCCATCCAACAAACTTTGGTCCATTACCCAAACCTTTGTGCTACCGAAATTCACTACCAAAATTTCTTCAAGGGTTGACATCAATGACAACCAACCCAATTAATCAATAATATATATTAAAAATTAATATTTTTTACTATTTTTAATATTTTTTCTTGACATATATTAGAATATTAAAATTCATACCCTTTTATCTCTTGTATAATTGTTTTTCTCCTTAACCCTTTTAAAAACAAGTTATGCATTGCACTGATACAAACTGGGATCTATAATCTAGAAATATAATTATTGATTATTAAATATAATAAGTATTAATAATAATAAATAGTTTTTTATTATCCAAGGGACGCATCGTTTCATGGATGGTCACCGTATGTTCTCTATATATGGAATACTAATCATTGTAATAATATATCTATCTCATATTATCTCATATAGAAAAATCAACAATGGAAACACATGCATTATATTTTGCATGAAAAATAACATATCATTATTAACAAAACTCAAACTTCGCATAATCATACACAATTTTTATAAATAAAGATTATATATTCGGAAATATAATTCATTTTCCCACATTTCATCTTTTTACACAATATTCAAATTCAATGTGAAAGTACCTTGAATCATCCCTCTAAGTTAACAAATTGTTATTTTTCCACATTTGCATTGTCAGTGATGTGTCATCAGAGACAATCATTAGCTTCCAACCACCATGATATTCCCAATATAATGAGTATGAATAAGTGGGATACTCACAATATACATCCACAATATCCTCACATAATTCAAATGTTTCTAAATAGATCACATCAATATCAATGTTAGAATATTTTGTATATTCAATGGTCGCATAGTGGATGTTTCGATATTGGCACATAGCTTATCAATTTGTATCTTATTAAAACTAAGTAAATGATAGATGTAATGTACCCCAAATTTCGCTAAATACATTTTTTTTTATTGATCAGGAAAATAACATTTATAATTTGTTTAACCTTTTTGACACAATAATATATCTGTTTAAAACATTCTAGGTCACTGTGAAGTTTAATGTCCAATTAAACTTACTTCTACTATAAGGTCATGGCACCTTTCATTAGATTAATTCCTAATCTATGATAACCTGGTATTGTAATTGAAGTTCTCACATCTGATCGCATTGCTAAAAGTTAAGTAGGACTAATAAGTCCCTATTAAAAAAAATCTATTGCACATATAACAAGTTCACATCATACCCATGCTAACCATATCAAAATTTATAATCCTATGATAAGAAAAGTGAGTATGGTGTTATGTCCCTAGCGGACTCGGAGACATAAACACAATAGAGTAAATCCTTCATGCTAGGGTGAAGAAACTTCTATACTTACCATAGTAAACACCCCAAAGTATATTGTTACATGTCTACTCCAGTACATACATGATTTTGATAATGGTTTACATGGATGTCAGGTTGGTCTGAGCCTAGGCCGAAGTTTGGTCTTGCCATTTAATCTAGGTGAGCTCATTGGTGGCGTACTAACCAACCCTAGTACTCTCTAGGCCTGTCACTATAGAGAAATTACCATTGTGAGCTTGACACTTTGGATGATTCACATGGCCAGGAGTGGGTTTATGTACCTGACACTCCCCCCCCTCTCTAGGGTTTCGATACACCATTACTCCCTTCGTAACTCTTATCATGAGTCTATTCCACTTGGCCATTTTCCTATTTATTCTTTGCAACTAGTGTTATCGCTCGGTACTGTGATGGTATTCTACCTTGGATATGGTATTCGGATCTGTGAAGTACTTGACCTTGGATATAACGTTCGTCTCAATGAAGTACTAGCATTCAATACGACACAGTAAGTACTCTACTATCCCTCTATGAGAGTGTTTAGACATATTCCTCTATGATGAAGTGTTGTTCCCTTGTGGTTCTGCTTGGGTGAATTCCCTTCTTGCGAAAAAATTATATTCCTGTGTAACCTTTTGAAAGAACGTTCATTGTTTGGTGCTCTCGGCGGAAATAACTTCCTTGTCTAGGCGATGTATGCTCTCTGTGAAAAGAAACTATGTGTGTGATCTCCTCCATATATATAGTGAATATTATTTTAAGAGTAGTTTTCATTATTCATACACAAATATGGTAAACCTTTTGTGGGTTCCCTCTTCTGTCTTTGCATCATGCATTTTTTGGTAAGAGTAGTCTCTGAGTATAAGTCTTCTTGGTGTGTGTTATACTTTATTTTATCATAGTGTATTCTCTATACAAAATATAGTCTCTGTGTATAATCTCTTCGTAGGTTTTCCCTTCGTCTAATATTCGTGTGCTTCTCTGTGGAAATAATGTATGTGTATCATTTCTTTGTGGGTTATTACCCTTCGTCCATGCATCATGTAAATATCTATGGAAATAATCTATCTGTATCATTTCTTTGTGGGTTATACCCTCCTTCTATTGCATCGTGTAAATCTCTGTGGAAATAATCTTTTTGTATCATTTGTTTGTGGGTTTTACCCTATGTCTATGCATCGTGTAAATCTTAGTCTTTGTGTATAATTCCTCTATAATACCACTTCTCTCT
>JASDQU010686544.1:16657-27271 GCA_032191745.1 Picea mariana
TAATATAAAAGGGATGACCATTGGATTTCTCCAACAAACAACTAAGTGAGAAGCACTCAGAAAAATAAAATTCTGAAAAATAGATATTTCCTATATTACATGTTGTGGATATTCAGTGTCCATACCAACTTGAGAATTTTTCACAAATTAAAATTGATCATTTCAATCTGAAATACTTCATGGAGAAAAGGATTTATTTCCTTGAGCAACAAAAATGGGTCACCAAAATGTTGGGATACGAGTATGAGATAATTTATATGAAGACAAAGGAAAATGTGGTTGTATATACTCCATTTCAATGGGAAAGTAAAGGTCCCCCTTTTCACTCTCCTTCATATTAGTGTATTGGTTAGGTGACATCCATAAAGAATAGTTAGCAGATCCCAAGATCACTACCCTAATCCAACAACTTCAAGTGGAACCTCATGCATATTAGGGATACACTTAGAAAAATAAAGATATTATTTATAAAGGGCATCTTTATTTGAAAAAGTAGTAAACAATTAAGTCATGAGTGTTATCTAAACTACATTCATCTCCTACAATAGGTCATTTAGGGTTTCATAAAGATATGAGAGGAGAAAATGTTCAATTTTCTAGGAAGGAATGAAGAAGGAAATATGCACCTTTGTGGTAGAGTGTGACATTTTCTAATGACACAAGGGATATATAGTAAAACCTTCTAGTGGAATACAACCTTTACCAATTCCACCAGCTATGTGGACTGAAATTTGTATGGAATTCATTGTGGGGTTACCAAATTCTGGAAATAAATTRTAATCATGGTTATGAGTAATCGCCTTTCCAAAAATTCTCATTTTTTTTCTTTACAAAACCCCTTCAAGGCCTTTATAATAGCAGAAGTATTCAAGAATAATATATTTAAATCCATGGTATGTCACATTCGATTGTGGTGGACCATGACCCCACCTTCACTAGAAATTTCTACACAAATTTTCTTTGCCTCCAAGGCACTCAATTAAATCTTAGCACCACATATCACCCCCAAAATGATGGTCAAAATGAATCTATCAACAAGCTCTTGGAAGAATATTTGTGGTGCTTTACTTTAGAGAGACAATCCCAATGTGTCTAGTGGTTACCTCTAGCTAAATGGTGGTATACTAAAAATTATCATGGTGCCACTAGAATGAATCCCTTTGATGTTGTTTATGGACATAAACCCCCATCAGTATTATCCTTCTTACTAGGAATATCTATTGTTAAAGAGGTAGGAAAAACCCTCATAGCTCAAGATGAAATTCTTCACACTCTTAAGGATAATCTAACCATGGCTCAAAAATATATGAAGCAACAAGATGATCAACATTATTCCACACAACGTTTTCACAAATGGGATAAGGTGTTTCTCCATTTATAGCATTATAATCAATCCTTACTAAAAAAAACCACTAATAAAATCTTACTCCCAATTTTTATGGCCCCTATAAGGTTCTCTAATTTATTAGTCCAATGGCTTAAAGAATGTGGTTGGATCTAATTTCCATATTGAAACTCTTTTTCTAGAATTAGACGAATAAGGTACCATTTGGTTGTATCCCAAGGCCACCCCCAATAAAAGAGAGAAGTATATTTTCTAGTGCATTATACAAGAGGTCCTCATACAGGGAAGGATACACAACCCAAGGATGCCACATTGGAATCAACACAAATACTTAAAAAAAATCTTGATCTCTAGCCTAGAGGACAATGTTTCTTTATGGGAGGGTGGGGGGGGAGGGCAGGGGGAAATATGATAGAATCCTACCCTAATCACATTAAGTATATAGACATGTTTTTATGCATTGATTCCATCTATATTAAATAAGTCCCATATATTAGATATAGTGTGAAAGAAGTAATAGTAAGAAGGCTTACTCAAAAGTTTTTCCTACTAAAAATTTCCTTCACTAGAGAGTTCATAGGAGGTTATCTAGAAACTGTATAAAGAAATAGAATGAATTTATGAAATGTCTTGTGAAGCATATTAGAATTTTATCCCTACTCAACTAGATTTTTTCCCCTTGAAGAGACAAGTGAACATTTCTTTCATCATTAAAGGAATTGCCAATTGCGGTATTTTGGTTTTCCTAAAATGTCCTATTACCTATAATTTGTCATTTAATATTCTATTATTCTAATAAGGAACACCACATAAAAATTATAAAATGTAGTTTGTTGATATACAATTATATACATTTTGAATAAACAAATTTAGAGCCATCGTTTAGATATCATGCATATCTTACAGTGGAAATGCAATCAAAGTATACTATTGGATATGATAATTGTTGAAATGTATCTTAATACAACACCTATGTACTTTGTTATCTAGTTATTTCCTTATTGCAATCAGGTTAGCAACTCACAAAACAAAAATACACTACTGAAATATTCAACTCAATAAATCTAGTAGAAGCAAAATTGGAAACCAAATTATGCACACATAAACACCAATATTTTTGGGTAGATATCTTTGGAAAAACCACGGAGGGAAAAAATGTGCTAAGAATTATTTTATTATGTTAAAAATAAGGGCTCCTGTAACAAGGATAATGGCCCACTAAGAGAATTACAACTACAGAAAAACCCGACAAAGTCTGATCTATTGTACGACCAAGAACTGCATGATTTTCGAGGTGTACACATCATTCCTTCAACAAAACCACGTATATACATGACCATCTCCACTAAAACCCATGTACATGTATATAAATACTATATGACAAGATTCTTATGGCACAACACTTTCATGTGGCTTCCTCTGATTGAAACCCACCTGAGTTGCATATGTTCTCTCTTCTCCTTGAATGGATCTGAGATCTCCTTGAATCACAATATTTATTCAATATATCTCAATCAACCTGAAAAATAAGTCTGAAGTGTCTTCCTTGTTCACCCTAGCCTTGATTTTATAATCATGGGTTATAATCTATTTCTAATCTCCAAAGTGATTGATGATCGAGATTACTTCTCACACCCACTTGATATTTAGAAACATGCTAATTGCTTTTAGAACTTTACTTAAATAACTTAATTAACTAATTACACAATTAATTAATAAAATCACTTTACTTTAATAATTACTTTAATTAAAGTAAAGCTACCAAGGTAAAAGGATTTGGACAATTTCCACATGTGTGGAAACACTTATCTGATGCTACCACTAGCATCAACACTCCCTCTTAGTGAGGAAGGTTTTTTGCACCACTCCAAGTCTTTCTCTGAAGAACACAAACTTCCCTTTCTCCAAGGGCTTGGCCAAAATATCTACAACCTGCTCATCTGTGGAAATATACTGAAGCTTCACTTCTCCCTTCTAGATCCTATCTTGAATGAAGTGGTATATAATATCTATGTTATTGGGACTATCATGGAATATTGGATTCTTCAAGAGTTTGATACAACTCTAATTATTGTGGTATATCATCTTAGTCTCCAACTCATAATCAGATAAACCCATATGCAATTTGTGAATCCAAATAACTTCACAACTAGACATATTCATTGACATATACTCTTCCTCTACCGAACTTAGTGATACAAAATTATCGTTTACACTAAACCAAGTAATCATTGTTGATCCCAAGCTGAAGTAACACCCCAAGGTTGTCTTTCTATCCACTGCATTCCCTGAACAATCTGAGTCTGAGTAACCCTATAACTCGACTCCATATCCTCCAAGAGCACATGTTTTGTTGAGATACACTACACCTACCTCAGCTCCACCATGAACTGACTCAAGGCATTCACAGAAAAATAAATATCTAGCCTGGTGTTGAACAAATACATCAAGGACCTTATTAGCTTCCTATATATCCTGGGATCCACCAAATTTGAATTTGAGGTGATCACCTTATTCATATTGGTAATCATAGGTGTAGCCATCGGTTTACAGTCCTCCATTTTGAATCTCCTCAAGATATCTACTGCATACTTCCCTTGTCGAAGGAATATCTCTCTTGATACCTACCATACCTCTAACCCCAAGAAATAATGTATCAATCCAATGTCCTTCATCTTGAACTCACTAGATAAATCCACTTTACACCTTGCAATAATCTCCTCTACACCTATGAGAAATAAATCATGAACATATATAACCAAGATGAGAGGATCATCTCCAACAAGTATTAAGTACAAATTAGAATCTACCTCACTCTTGGTAAAGCCCATACTCTACAAGTATTTTTCAATCCTAGAATACCACGCCCTGGGTGCCTATTTGAGTTTGTACAAGGATTTCTTAATCCTACGCACATGATAATACCTCCCATGTACCTCAAATCCCCAAGGTTTATCTATGTATAATTCCTCCTCAATGATCCCATTGAGGAAACCCATTTTCACATCCATCTGATGTATCCTCCACCTCATAACTAAAGCAATATAAATAACATCTTGAATAAAAGCATACCTAGATACTGTAGAAAATGTTTCCTTGTAGTCCACTCCATGTTTTTGGGAGAACCCTCTCGCCACAAACTTCGTCTTGAAATTATCGATGCTACCATCTGCAACATGGTTGATCTTATAGAGCCACCTAGAACTCACAACGGACTTCGAGGTGTACTCCTATACCATGGCATCCCTCCATACTTTCTGATCTATTGCTTCCTCAAAACTGGAAGTATTGGTATCAATGATGCTACTCATAAGCGCCATATAGTTCTAAAACTTATTTGGAGGCCTACACTCTCTGACCGCACTCCTAGGAGCCTCACTAAATCCCTCGATGTATATAATATCCACATGGGTATCTTGATAGGAATGGAAGAGGACAAATCCTCCTCCCCAACTGAAGTTTGAACTGCTCATTGTTTCTCATCCTTCAGAGACTACTTCACCTCATCCTCTGTCACTGTTGATGACTCCTGGGATCTTCTAGATGCCAAGTTCTTCTCGAACTAAAAATATCTACTCACAACTATCCTTTTTTGTGCTAGAATGAATATCATGTAAGCCTTTGAGGTCTCATTGTACCACACAAATATACCCTTATGTCCTAAAGGCTCCATCTTCATCCTCTTCTCCACATGCACATGGATGTATACTAGACAACCAAAGATCCTCAAATTTCCTATCTCTAGCGTCAATCCTGAGAATGCCTCATTTGGAGACTTTTCCCCCAATTTCCTATGAGGAATAATGTTCTACACATACATTATTGTGTCACATGCCTATTCCCACAGAAACATAGGAAACTCTTGTTCATGTACATAGTTATGGAAAAACTGATCATGGACGACTGATTATTTCTCTTTGCATCCCCATTCTATTGAGGGTTGTATGGGATTGTCAGCCCCCTCTTAATTCCTACCTCCTTGCATAAGTCCTTGAAGTAATTAGAGGTGTACTCTCCCCCATTATCTGACCTGAATACCTTGATTTTCTTACATGTCTGGTTCTCCACCTAAGATTTAAACTCCTGAAACCGACTAAAGATCTCATCCTTGATATTCATAAACAAGATCTAGTTTTCTTGTAAAAATAATCAATAAATGTCACATAGTATGATGATCTTTGTAATGATTCTACTAACATCAACCTACTCTCATTGCTTGGAAAACATCATTGGAATTCTTTCCAAGTGCACACCATCTACACACTCTATGCTTCTAAATATTGAACTATGGAAGACCTATAACAATTCCCCCTCAGAATCTACAATTCCTTGTAGTGTAGGTGTCCCAACCTCATGTTCCATAACTCACATAGGTTTTCATTTTTGTGTACCAAATCCTGAACATGCTTGCCATGCAACCTTTATAAAGTTCCCTCTCTAACCCCAATGACCATTGCATTGTTCGGGATAGCTTTCTCTAAACACATGAGTACCTACACTCTCTAAAAAGTGATGGAAAAACCCATGTCCTACAAATATGATACTAAAATAAAATTCCTCTTCAAACATAGTATGTAAAGCACATCTTGGGAATATAACAAACCTCCTAACTTAAGTTGGAATGTGGTTGTTCCCTCTACCCTCACTGCATACTTAACATCATCACCAAGTTTCAAATGAAGATTTGAGTCCCTCTCCGTCAGACTACTACATATCTCTCATTCCTCCATCATATAATCAAATGCACCATTGTCTAAGAACCATGTACTCCTTGTAGTTGTGTTGGTGGAAAGGAAAGAAATCAGTAAGAAATCCTTCTCAAACTTTGTTGCAAACTCATCAAGTTGCATCTCTACTAATTTTGTTTTCCGTGTCTTTCCTTTACCCTTCTTCTTCTCTGTACAATGAGATTCATAATGTCCATTCTTATGACATGAGAAGCACTTGATTTTACTCGAGTCCTTCTTCTTCCCTAGACATGATGATCCTCCGTCACTGTTACCCTTCTTGTTAGAATTTTTTCCTTTTCCCTTCTTTGTCTTACTGAAAATAGCCAAGTTCTCCTTACTACCACTTTGCTTTCTTCTCTTTGACTCCTCCTGAGTTTCTTTCTGGATTCAATCATCCCAAAGTCTCTGCCAATCTGGGAGATTATCTCGAGCAAAAATCCCTTAACAAATGTTTCCCAAGACTTAGGAAGACCATTCAATGCCATATTCATGAGCTCTGCATCCTCTATTTTCTCCCCGATCTCTACAATATGATCATACACCTATGTGATCCTCATGATATATATGGTAACATTATTAGATCTAGACATCTGCACTGATATGAGTTTATTTCTTCATACCATCTTCCTATTCATGTTCTTTCTCTTGAATAAAACTACCAAGGCATCAAACATAGCTTTAGTCATCTTCTTCTTAGATAAGTGAGGGATTAAGCGATCCTTCATTGAATCAAATTTGTTACTAACTCCCAAAGGTCATCCAAATTTTGGCATTGAAAGAGTATGACCTTTGGGAGTTAGTGGAAAAATTTATTACTCCACTAATTCCCAAAGGTCATACTCTTTCAATGCCAAGATTAATCTTGATTTCCAAGATAGGAAGTTGGATTCTCCATCCAATATATCTTCAACTCTCAACAATGTTGTTTCCATTCCTAAGACCTGATAACCTGCCCTGGAAATAATCTACTGCTAAAAAACTTCCCTTGTATTGACCTATACGGACTTGTACATGATTGTGATCACTAGATCCTTCATATGTATGCACCTGTCACCTCTGCAACTCGCCTATGAACACGACTGACACCACTGCAACCTGCATATGTACGTGGCAGTGAATTATGTGGCCCGCATACACCTCAGTAAACCTGCAAAAACTTATTTCTACCTTAGTACGACTATTTCCATGAAATTTGTCCTTTGATTCCCCCTTGCGGGTTATGGATCTACTATGGATATGATATATAGATTCCCCTTAGAGCACTTGATTTGATACCATATTGAAATTTCTCTTAATTCAACATCTAGGTACTTTGTTATATAGTGATTTCCTTAATGTAATTAGGTTAGCATCTCACAAAACAAAAATACACTACTGAAATATTCAACACAATAAATCTAGTGGAAGAAAAAATGGAAACCAAATCATGCACACATAAACACCAATATTTTGGGTAGATACCCTTGGAAAAACCCCAGAGGGAAAACCAGAGTTGAGAATGACTTTATTATGCTAAAAATCATGGCTCCCGTGAGAATTACTAAGAGAATTACAACTACAGACAAACCTGACAAAGTATGATATGTTGTACAGCCCAGGACTGCATGCTTTTCAAGGCATATTCACCTTTCCTTCATCAAACTGACGTATGTACATGATTGTCTCCACTAATACCCCTGTACATGTATGGAAAGATTATACAAAAAAAATTGTAGGGAATGAAACTTTCATGTGGATTCCTCTGACTGAAACCCACCTATGCTACCTATGTTCTCTCTTCTCTTTGACTTGATCTCTAGATGGAATTCCTTCTCCGCCTATCTAACATCTCCTTGAATCACAATCCTTCATGATCCAACCCTATCTGCCTTTTGCCTATCTCTCTCAATCAACCTAACAAAGAAGTATTAAGTGTCTTATCCCTTCACCCTAGCCTTTCTTTTATAATCGTGAGTTATAATCTATTTCTAATATCCAAAGTGATTGATGATTGAGATTACTTCTCACAACCACTTCAGATTTAGAAACATGCTAATTACTTTTAGCAATTTCCTTAAATAACTCAATTAACTAATTACATAATTAAATAATAAAAACACTTTACTTTAATAATTCCTTTAATTAAAGTAAAGAAACCAAGGTAAAAGGATTTGGATTATTTCCACACGTCTAAACACTTAGACCTATGCGCAAATACATGTTCGATGCTACCACTAGCATAAACAATAATGTGACTTGCATGTTCCTATAATTAAGGATTGTAGATCATTTCTAGCATGGAAAGAGTGTGGCTTGTTCCACCATAAATTTGTGAAACAATGAATACTAATACCTATGAAATGCATTCCTTACACAGTTAATTGATTACCATCTCCCACACAAACTAAAAACCAAAAAAAAACATTTATCGCAATCACATATTTATTGACATACTTGGATTCTTTCTTTCTCTATTCATGTTCTTCACTATATTAAACTAAACTTCAAAAAATATTTACACACAATCTAAGAATATGTGTGTGTGTGTGTGTGTGTAATTCACATAAATACATTAGAGTGCATGGAGGTGAGGGTTCYGGTATGGAGGAGGAACACATTGAATTTATGGGAGATGAAGATGAGGAAATATTGAACTATATATTTATTAGTAGGGAAGAACTAATCAAGATGTGGAAGGTATCTAAGGACTATGGTCAGGTAATGTCCAAGGGTCAGGAGGAGAACTTGGGTGATCACAACATAATAATAGAGGGTAATATTATATTGGACTACATAGTAAAAAACCTTAAAATCATGCAATTTCATATGACTTCAAATGTTATCAGAAGAATCCACCTTGCATCCTTTCCAAACCACATAAGACAAAATTATAGAGGACAAGTGTTGAATGGATCAAGATGGAGTATTAGTTACTATCGCAAATGGAGGAGGGGTTATATTTCAAAAATGCCAACGAATGGAAGGATCATGCCATTAGAAGAGGTTTTTCTTGTTGAGTAAGGGTTACATATATAATAGAGATTTTAATATTTGTCCCTGATCAAGATGACATGTGTAGGTGGGGAAACTCCATGGAGGATTAAAACAATTGGGAAACCAACCTAGCGAGGACCAAAAAGGAAAAGAAATTGATTCATAGTGCACAAATAAAAATATTTTTTTTTTTTAGTCGAAGAAGTTGGAATGTAGGAGATAATAGATCATGTGGAGAAAATGCTAATTTGAATATTTGACAAATGTAGAAGACACTATGAGGCTATGAATGGAAAAGGAATTGCTAGGGAAGCTAGGGTACACAAGTAACATTTCATAAGTTTATTTTTTGATGGGATTCATTTGAGTTATAGGTGTAAGAAAATGCAAACAAAATTCCACCCTCAAGATTTTATCAGACCCCCCTTGATACTATACCTGACGATATGTATCCCATGATTCAATCCAAGGAAATGTTGTATATCCAACTAGTGCAAGTACAATTTCCCAAATTATTAATTTTTTGAGGAAAATGGAAGCACTAAAGGATTTAGGAAATAGGATTGATAAGTTCATAGATATTGAAGTACAATTTATTCAAAGTTAGCTAGGAAGGCAATGCAAATCTTGGTGGAMCTAGATTTAATGGAAGGATTGTTGGAGAAATTGATATAATAAGGTGTAAGTAGAAATTGACCTAGAAACTAGAGTATTGGAAGGTTCCATTTAGATGATGAAAGTTCTATTTAACTAGGTATGTGTGGAAATATTGTCTAATCATAGTTTTAAAAAATGGTATGGAATGAACAAGTTAGGAATTCAAAGGGGTATTCAATTGTTGAGGTGGTTGTAGAAAGAATTACATAAAGAAGGGTCATTTATGAGGTATTAAAGGAAATAAAATTTGAAGGTTCAAGATATTGAAAGGTTTTGGACAGCATAGAAGAATCATCAAATGTCATATTGGAAGACTAGAAATTGGACTTATAGGTAGTAGAATCAATTTCCAAAGCATCAAGGAAAGTACCAAATATAGGTAAGGATATCAATCCTCTCTACATTGGCTCATTGATCAATTTGAATATATATCCTTCCATAGAAAATAGAACAATAACTACTTTATGTTTGATTATTTTTATGGATAGAAGTTTGGATGGTAGTGAGTAGAAGGAAAATCGTAGATTTCTAGAAGATGAAGGAAAAAACCTTGATGAGGATAAATAAACAAGAAGGGGTTTTTAAGAACTAGGGGTTTACCCGCAAGAAACCATAATAATATATATCTCAAGTGGAAAATATTAGATTTGAATGGAAGAATCAACCTATGTATCATTTAAGGACTAGGAATGATGTTGATTATAGGAAATCTAAAAGAATAGAGGGGGGTTTGGCCTTGGAATAAAACCAAACTTCTATAGTAGGTAGAAAATAATTTACATGTCCAACAGAGATAAAGGATAATAAGGAAGTCAAGTAAGGAAAAAAAGAGTAATTAAGGAGGGCCTTGGATAAGGGAGATCATTAATAAGGTTAACCAATGAAAATACTTTCCTTAATGTGATATTG